>VURO01040126.1:9252-19757 GCA_015108175.1 Pelvicachromis taeniatus
TGTGAATTAACAAAAACGTTCTGTTTTATAATTATGGGACAGTCTGAGCAACAAGCTACCACAACCTTCTGTAATTTTACACATTTATTACTTGGAATCAGCAGCATTTCTTTATCATGTCAAAAAACTGAGACTTACTGTTTAAATTGCTCTCTTTTTTTCTTATACCCACTTATATCAGGGATTAAACGTACAGTTAAACTTCTTTGCGCTGACAGAGGGGAGTTTAAGATCAAAGTAGGCTGTATGTCGCCTGCAATGTGAAACAAGTCACCCCTCCTTTAAAGGGTCCTGTCAATATAGTAACACACACACACACACACACACAGCAGAATACACAAAAGCAACAAAAATACCAGCATACCTGAGAAAGGGTCAAAAACTATCAAAATTATAAGCTTCAAAGCTACAGAAGCCTAAAACATGAGAATGAGTAAGTGTTCGAGTAAACAGCAAAACATTTGCTGCATAGCTAGCTGCAGCGAGTGCTTGCAAGCTTTAAAAGCTCAGACCGCGGCTTGTTTTTCCTTTTCATGCTCTCTGCATCCTGTGGTTCATCTATCTGATTTGTATACGTTTTCCCACAGCAGACAGTTATACACGAATAGTTCAACTAATCACCTGTTAAGATTTTTTTTATTTATTTATTTTGTGGGGGGGGGCCTGATTCATGTGGGACGATGGCTTCCCACATGGTTCCACTGACTGATCTTTGGCCCCTTTCTCCAGGTCCAGCATTACTAAACAAGCTGGAGGTCGCTCTGTGCAATGAGAACCTGTCGGTGGATGTTGTGTCTCACTGCCTGCTGTGTTTGAAGGAGGAGTGGATGAAGTGAGTAAAGCTCCTTTATGCCACATTCCAGATGCCTCAGAACTCGGATGTCGAAACATTTTACAAAAGGCCAGCAAAAACAGAATTTGTTTAAGGTTTGTTATCAAGGTAGAGCCATTCAGGCAAAAAGAGGGGAAAAAACACATTAATGGCTAGAGCTCAATCACTGCTCTGCATATGGCTTATTTAATGAGTCAAAAACACACAACACTTGCAGTACAGATTAAACATTTACAGTGTTGCTGTTGTTTTTATTTAGTGCTGTCATCTTGGATTGCTAACTCAGGATATGTTGACCTGCTCTTAATTTCCGTGTGGGAAATCCAAGTTTAGAGAGCATACCATACAAAGATTCCCACTGGGAACTTGGAATTTCCAAATTCTGTCTTCTTCAGGAAGGCATCATTAGCTTTAAGTGTGATCTATTTGTTTTTTTCAGTAAAGTCAAAGTGCTGTTCAAGTTCTCCAAAGTGGACGGTCGAGGAAGGGAGGACACACAGAAGGTGCTGGCACTCCTCGGTGCCACGGGGCCCGGCGAGGAGGACAACGTCAGGCTGCTCAAGTACTGGATGACTGGACTTAGCAAAACATACAAGAGCCATTTAATGACAGCTGTCCGAGGAGGGGAGAGGAGCCCCAGCCAGTGACAAAGAAGAGAAGGAGGAGGAGGAGATTAGGATAAAGAAAGGGGAGCTGAAACGAGGGGGAATGGCATTTCTTTGACATTCCCCTCGGTTTTTGGTTTTGTTTTTTTTTTCTTACCCACAGTCTTGTCATTTAATGAATAATGAAGGAAGGACTGTGAACGGATGACACAAAGGGTTTTGCTCGTCAATTACGGTTGTTTTCAGTAACTGTTGTGTATCTAACGATGATGATTATCTTGCTCACTAAACAAGTCGAATCAGTTTGGATAATGCATGAGGGCTTTTATTTGTCAAAGGGAACTCTTATAGGAGACCTTTTTATACAGATATGTAAAGCTTAACTTATTACAACAAAAAAAAAAAAGACTTTGCACTTTGTTTACTCCTGCTGATGTTTTAACATAAAATAAAGCCAATGTGAACTTTGAGCCTGACGTCCTTTCTCGACCCATGGTTGGCGCCACCTTGTGGCCGAACAGAAAGTAAATGGGAGGGAAAGTGAAGCGGAGGTCGAGAGCTTTTGTTCTCCATCACCTCCCACTCACTTGTTTGAATGCCTTCCTGTGAGCAAGCCCCAAGTGGTGTAAGACAGCACTTTTGATACTTTTTTTTTTCTGAGTCCTGAAACATACAAAAAGTGTTGCATAACAAGGTCCCAGTACAGCTGACCACATCGGCAGGATTTGGGGTTTTTAATGAGCCAGTCACTGATCTGCCTTTTTTTTTTCTATGCCAGTTATATGAGCCTGTTGATGTTCTGAAGCTCGCAGACTTTACTCTGTAAAATATGGCTTTCTTTAAGTTGGAGGTTGATTTTTTTTTTTTTTTTCATGACCCCCAAATTCAAAGTTTCAAACTCGCGTTTTAGACCTAATTATGAAGGAAATGGTGAGTTTGCATATATTGGAGTGACTATGTTTTTTTTGTTTTTAAAGGAATGCACTTCTTTTGTTTTTATTAAATCTGGATTTCATTTGTTGAGTTACACTACAACATGCGTGGACTTCATCTGCAGCAGCTTCACAAATTGTCTGCGTATTTACTTCCCTCTGAATTTTAAATGCAGTATGAACCAGGAAGACGGCAATCTGACTAGATATTTATATCCATCACTATAAACATAGCATAAGTGAGGAAGTTTTGATTTAGTCATGCCTCGGGGAATATGCACACCTCACTGCGCTGCAGTTGTCTGGTTTCCTTCTCAGTAGAGATTCCCTCTCTGGGAAATTTTCCTCTGTCCTTTGGCTTATGATCCAACAAACATGAAGAATAACGACTTGCCTTGACACAACAACCTCACACTTCCTTCCTTTCATCATTAATCAGTTCCTCTGTTGACATCTGACTGATATCCCAAAGCAACGTGATGCGTCGCATAACCTGAGGCCACAAAACAACACTTTATGTTGATGACAGCTGTGCACAATGCTCCACATCACAATCATACCATCCACCTCTGCAAAGCCAATTTTAACATTAATGACTAAAGAAAGCAGTCATGTTGAGATGACTTGCATCGTCTGGCAATGTCTGCAGTGTTGCAATCCTTCTCGGTAGCTCTTTGAGAAATGTAATGAATGTGATCTTTATTTCTAAAAGAAACTGACTGTTGGATGAATTAATGGGATGATACTGTGCACTGACTTAAGGGACAGAGACTAATAGTATCAACAGGCAGAGAGGTGTGGGGAAGAATCCAAATGAAAAACATATGCTCAGACTGCATGACTAAGCCTCTTCAGCCCCGATTGGGAGCGGGAGGATGGGGGTGGGAGCGGGAGCGGGAGGATGGGGGTGGGGGGTGTTGGGGAATGTGGGGAGCAGAAGGGAGGGAGACGGGTCAGTCAATAGTGAGGTAAAACGTGTGCCTGTGGGAGTGGCCGACGCATAAAGGGAGAATTCTGCGAAGCACTTTCACTTTGAGCTGTGCCTGTGTCTGAGTAGGATACAGAGGGAGAAATCCAGGGGAAGAGGTCAGCTCTGGCACTTTATTCATTAACCACTTTTAAGGGACTGAGGCAGGGTGGTTTCAGGTCAGGAAAATTCTAGGTCAGTAGTGAGAAAGAAAAGGAAAGGAGAAAAGATTTAAAAAGGAAAACAGAAAACAAGGCTTTCAAAGTGAAAGGCTGCAGCCACCCTGGCTTCAAGTGGGAAAACCCAAAGTGAGAGAGCATGTCGATGTGAGGTGACAAGTGGGGCATGTGCATGGAAAGTACCAAAGGACCCTAAGTAAAGAGAAGGGGATGATCTGAGGGATGTGAACAAGAAGACTAGAAATCAAGCAGTGAAGAAGAAGAGACAGAAGCCTGCTCTGTCAAAGACCTGTAAAAAAAAAAACCACAGGAGGAAGCTTCGCCTTTTACAGAGTGACAGTGAAGCTTGTCTGCAGAGTCACTGCTGTCAACAAGAGAAATGGACATGCAGTCACGATAAAACGATGACACTGCGAGGTGAGAAACTATTATTTTCATGTTAAATATTTTTCTTTTCTTCACTCTTTTTTTAATGTCTGTGGGAATCTAGTGAAACAGCAGCCCTGGTTAATGCATAGTGAGATTTAAATAGTGAATCAAAGTTGCCACTTTGAAACATTACAGCCTTCTCTGGTGTCTTAATTAAATTAGAGATGTTGCAATCATAGCCCAGAGTTTCTTGCTGTTTTCTTCCTTTTTAAAAACAAAAAAAAAAAGAAGAAGAAGAAGAAAGAAATTGCTAATTTACACAGGAAATGATGTCATGTTCTTTTTAGTAGGTATGCAGTTTGAACAAGCTACAAACCACAGAAAGTTTCCAGCAATTATGTGACTCGTTTTCTGTGGCTTTTCTCTTTTATCATGTCTCCAACAGTTCTACTGTTGCTGTCATTACTAACTGCCCCATGTGGTGGATGTGAGTTTGACCTGGAAGGTGTGAAGAATATCAAAGGGACCATCGATTCAAATTCAGCAGGCTTTGTAAGTGAAACTCTCTTTACTTTGTTTCTAAATATATACTTATACTATATACTATATATATATGTGTATGTACATACATACATATATATCTATATATGTGTGGTCCTTCTGGGTATCTGGCTTCTGTTGTTTTAATTGTGGTTCATCATCTGGAGCTTCGTTCTCATCTTTGCCTCCTTTCTTCCTCCTTTAGCGCACAGTGTTTCCTAAGGATTACTATGTGGTGCATCGATATACAAGACACATGCTCTGTGACACCGATCCGGTGAGTTGTTTATATAGGAAGTGCTCGTGTAGGTCTTACATACCCTGCTCATTTTAACCTTCTCCTGACACCCACTTGGGGTTTTTTAAGAGAATAATTACTTGATTTTTTCTGTAGTTGTTTTCCACTATAACAAGTCACATGCTCTGTTTAATAACAGTCTGTTGTCCCAAGTGGCCTCCAGCCTCTCTCTCGTAACACGGTCACTTGTGGTGATTTGTCATGTGTTTTACATGCTAATCCTAATTCTGGCATTGTTGTGTTGCTCCGTTTTCCCCGCAGTGTTGCGTGTTCCCTGCTGCGTATGTCCTCCTCGATTCTTGGCACGTGCTCCTGAGAAACCTCTGGGAGGAACACTTAAATCACTCTCTTGTGGTGGAACTTACAGTGACACTGGATAAAATTATTAGCAGAAACAGAAACATGGACGTACGTATTCTTTTTTTTTCTTGGCATGACATTGCTCGCTTCAGTATTAAGTAGCTGTTTCAAACATGACTTTGTTAGTCAGAATTGCTCTCTTGAAAATTCTGAGCTTTCGTCCTTGTTTCTTTGCCGCAGATGTTTCGGGAGGAGACGGACTTATCCCAGTTTTCCCAGGTGTCTTCCTCTCCAGAAGAACTCCTAAGGCTAACATCAGAACTTTTTAGCCGGTGGATCCAAATTGGGTGCCCACCTTCAATTGAAACATGCACCCTGCCCGAATTGCCACTGAATGTTGAAAGGAAGGACTACGGCCCATCAAGGGTCAGACTTTTAACTACTAGAGCGGTAAACAGTATGGAGCCTGTCAGGATTATAGACACACCACCACTGTCCAGTGGGGTTCCCCCATCGTATTCTGCATTTGTTTGGAGCTCCTTACTATTCAGACTCTACTGGTGTTTGCTACCATAGTTGCCAAAAAGGGTCTTTTTTGTAGGCACTGATGACTGTTTTCTTAAGTTTGTGTCTTTGTGTTTCAGTGTGGTGAGCTTTGTGAAATGTAAGTGTTACATCTGATGTCCAAAATTAGATCAAACCACCAGGCTCACCATCCAACAGCGCTCTGTAAGAGGTGATATCACAGCTGTTATTCAACAGCCTCACTATTTAGTGCAAGCTATCTATGGTTTATGCTCTTTTTGCTAATGGGCATTGTCTGCCACTGTTTACAAATGGATGTATATGTATTTACTTTTGTACAGAAAAATAAATTAAAGACATTTAGATATATGCATTGTTAGCTTCTGGTGTAACTTGCCAGTATCAAAAATCTGTGTTGTATTTATTACAGTATTTCTAATGTACATTTACAGTTAGGCTACTTAAGTAAATGTGCTTAAGTGTTGGGATGTTTGTTCATACATATTTAATTTGTTTTCATTTAAAAACACTTTTATGCCACATTTTAAAGGTAAATATTGTCATTTCTCTCCACATTTGTAAAAAAAATTTAAAAAAATGACAATACACATAGTATGTACTGTGACACACTGAAAGACACAACAGTTTATAAAGTTGTTAAAATGTGTGCACCGCCAATTACAGCTGTAATGCCTGCATAATGATACTGTAGCCTATGATCAGCACTAACTTATGATAATAAAAACTAAGGTTGCAGAGCATTCACAGGTACAATTCTTGCCAAATTTACATTTGTAACTTTGCAGTGTGGTACTGCTATTTGCAGCTGCAAAGTATTTAATCAGTCGGAGACTTATATGTTTACAGTTTTGTCCATGCTGCTTTTAAGAGATTACATTTTGTGTTTACTCTTGCATTCCAGCTGCAGGAGTCTGAATTCGTGCAAATTTCAACCGTAGATTCTCTTGTAAAGAGGCAGTCTTTGTGTGCAAATTCTTCAAAGCTTTTCTGCAGCTCTAATTTTAAAAAAGAAAGTAAAAAAAAAAAGTCTAAGATCAGTTGCAGATGACAGAAGAATGTGTGGTGGAACAGCCTGTGATGTTATGGCTCTTGTCAAAGACCTCCATGAGTAATAAAAGAGCACTTGTCTCTACTTGTACTTAGCCACACATGAAAGGAAAACCTTTGTCCTGACAGAACCTTCTGAGTAGTTTCATAATCTCTTAAATGTATATATGAGTGTTTGTTAAAGGGGCAGAGAAGGCTTCCAGAGAATCTGTGTATTAATTTGAATAATGAAATGCAAACAAAAATTTAAAAAGAAGAAAACAGACACATGCTTAGACAAACAGGTATAAGAGAAATTGCCCAACTATTCTTGTGAATTTAGCATAGCAGCTTTTATGGGAGTTTCCCAACACCCTGATAGTGTCAAGTGCAAAACTATCTATAAATTATTGCCAGAGAGTAGCTGTGAATCAAAGCCTGGCTTCCCATCAGTGGTGCAGGGGCTCCTGAGCCCCCTGTTAGTACCAGGCTGTGCTGCGTAAGATGTGGTACAGCACATTCAAATAAATCTCATAAAATCTCACAATCGTGACTCAGAAGTGAAGACACTTTCCTGGTCGGTGCGCATGATCCCAAATGTTCTTAAGCAACAGGCTAATTATCTTCCAGGGAGGAGACAGAACATTTAACATGTAGCTAGCGGTAACAGTGTCAACGCTAATAGTGTTCACTTGATCCTAAGGGCTTACAGTGTGACACAAACATTTGCAAGCCTGGTCTTTCCTGGCAGCAAGGGCTTTTTCGCCAAAGAGGTCAGCTGAATTCCCGTAAACAGGGAGAGAGGGGAGACGCTGGAGAGGAGGGTGAGCGGCGTTTAAACCACGTGGCCGCTGCCTGCACCGGAAATACGCCACACCGTGCCTCTGCCAAGATGTCTGCGCCCGGTGAGCACGCCGTGGAGGAAAACGAGATGGAAGAGCTGGACGAAGCGGGCAGCGATGAGGACGAAGGGGTGGAAATGGAGGAAGAAGGGGCAGAGGGAGAGGAGGAGAAGAAAGTGTACGTGCCCGGGATCGAGCGGCTGGAGCCCGGGGAAGAGCTGGAGATGGACCGCTCCGCGTACCGCATGTATCACGAGTGCCAGACAGGCAAGTTAAAGCCAGGTTTTTAAGGGGGAAAAGGATCACTGTCAACATTAATCTCTGCGGAGTTCACGCTTGCACCATGTAGCATTTATCCTGTTGTTTATGTTCAGGTGCTCCATGCCTGAGCTTCGACATCCTGAGGGACGGAGATGGAGACAGCAGGGAGCAGTTTCCCCTGTCCATGCTGGTCTGTGCGGGCACGCAGGCGGACACAGCTCTGAAGAACAGGTACCGGACCACTGACCTCTCACCAACACCTTCATTACTGTCGTCAATCAGCATGTAATCCGGAAGCACCATTTTTAAAGGTCCTGCTCAATAACGCCGGATGTCCTGCACCTCCGTGTTTATTTTGGTCGGTTAAATCGGTGTCAGTAGTTAGTTTAGCAAATATTCTTTACAGTCATCTGTTATGTTTGGCCTAGAGTAATTTTATCCAGCTGACATTGTGCAAGAGGCAAGTTACATCCATAAACTGCCCCCACCCCACTTTTTAAGACATATTTAGTCGTAACAGACACATTCAGATGGTAGTTGCATAACAACATTTAGGCAAAGTTAACATGAGCAAAAACAGCATCAGAGAATAAAAATAATGGCTTAAAAATATTATTTAAGCGCAAGACTAATTAAGTCAAGTGATTGTGTAAGGATATTTTTGAAATTTGACAAGAACGAGTCCAAAAACAAAAACCCACAAATGGAGGGAAGCATTTTGAAGCATTTTTGCATGAGAGGTTCGATTGGACTGTTTTCCACTAATGCTAAAAAGCTTGATTGGGAAGCTGCATCCATTTGGGTGCAACCCCCCCCCACACACACACACACAAATAATTATGTTATTACCCACTTATTGCCACTAAGTGGCTACTTTGAGCAGCTCCCTTTTTCCCAAGGGGTCTGAATATGCATGTTGATTTGGTATAGCTTTTAGCCCAGATGCCCTGAGGTAACTTTCCAGTTTATCCAAGCTTGGGAAATGTAGGACCTGCAGGTTTAAATGTGTTTACTACTAATTGGTACTAAATACTAGAATTTTACTCCCTGAAAATGAAGCACACACCTGTTGGACACTCTGTACCACACAGCAGCTCGTGCACCTCGTCGGATTGTTCTACTAAAAATGCGCCAAAGGGCACAAACAAGTTTGGCAGACAACAGCTGGCTGCAGCTGCTTGATACTGGCACAGCTGGCAGTCGGAGTTATGAAAAACATCCAAATGAAATCTAAGTCGGTGAGTTATTAAATTAATGCGCACTCCTGTACAGCTGTTATCATGGGAGAGATTGGCTGTAGAGACCAGGATGTAACCACGGTAACTTCATGGCTGAATTTGGTCATTTTAATGCTTTGGCCAGCCTCAAGCGACTGTTTGAGCACCTGTAGTTTTTGGCACGTCCATGTTTTTGTTTTTCAGCTGCGGAGGCTACAGACACAGACAGCTATTCATGCTCACATTCACAACCAGCTTAAAGTGACCAGTTAACTGTAAGCTTCTCGACTGTGGGAGGAAGTGAACTCAAAGAAAAACACACAGAGCAGCCCCACCCAGTTCAAATCCCCGAGCCTTCTAGCTGTGAGGCCGCAATTAATATTCCCGTTTTCTGCCTATTATTACTAGGACAGTTCACAGAATAAAGGCTGGCTCACTCTATTTTTAAAAGTCACATCTACTGTAACGCAGGTGATTGGTGGCACAACGTGAGCTCCTGGTCTGTTTACTCTGGACTATCGGGTAGGGAGAGTTAAAGAGTTCAAAAAGCTGAAAGCAGGCATTAAGCTTCGCCACATTAAGAAGCAACAGCAGCTCAGCTCTGCTATGTGCCGAGCAGTAGAGCTGAACACAGGTATTTTTATTTGTATTTTCATTCTAATTTGTTCTATGACAATAAGTTTGGGTAACAGATTAAGTTGGTCATCTGTAGTCTGACTATAGCTTGATCAAAGTGTGGGATAGAAAAGGTGTAGATTCTGTAGAAACTCCGTTCACTCACACGTTCTAATTCATACAACAATAAAAGAATAAAAATCCCAGACACAGGGTGGGCCACAAGCCAGTTTACTGCAAGTGCTGATCCCAAGCCCGAATAAAGGGTGAGGGTTGCATCAGGAACGGCATTCGGCAAATCAAATATGCATATTATCAAGAGTGAATTTTATATACTGGCTCGGTCAAGGTCCGGGGTTAACACCAGGCAGCTGATGCAAACTGCTACTGTCAGGCCAAAATAAAAGGAGGAGGAGTGGAGGAAGGTCTGCGTGGAGGCAATGATAAAGAAGGAAAGGTAGAAGTAAGGATGCTGATCTGCCATGCAGGAGGAAAAGAGGAAGACCACAGAAGAAGATTCACGGCTGTAGTGAAGGAGGACATGCAGACAGCTGGTGAGACAGAGGAGGGTGCTAAAGGTGGAGTGAGATGGAGGCAGATGTGCTGTGGCGACCCCTAAAGGGAGCAGCTGAAAGAAGACAAAAATAACCACAATTAACCTCAATAATAAATAACAATAAGTAATACTGTTGAAAGGTCCCTGCTTGGATCCTAGGAAGACACACAAATTGCTTCAGGAAGGAGGAAGATGATGGATGGATGGATGTTTTTACCTTAGACCAGTATTTAATTATTTCCATGTTTAGTCAAGTTACATTCTCCTTCTTTTCCCATTTTTTTCTGTTGTACATGTTTATTGTTATTACTACCAACTGTGTTGTTTATAGCAGAGAAAAGCAAACTCTTTAATGTTTTTTTTTTTTCTGGGCATTTCCCAGAAATCCATTCAAATGGATTCATTGTTAATTAATTGTGT
>VURO01040126.1:19777-31574 GCA_015108175.1 Pelvicachromis taeniatus
TTGTGTTTTCATGTTTGTTTGGGTTTTTTTTTTTTTGCAGACTTTTGGTCATGCGCATGTATAACCTTCATGGAACAGAGAAGGCAAAAGAGGAGGAAGAGAGCAGCGATGAGGAAAGCGATGAAGAGGAGGAGGAGGAGGAAGAAAAGAAACCACAGATGGAACTGGCCATGATGCCCCACTATGGGGGGATTAACAGAGTCAGGGTACGCAGACGTTTACTAGTAGATAAATCATAAAATCAGTATCTATGTGCATCAGTTTTTCGTAATTCCCTGATGAATCGACTAATTTTGCTTCTTGGCGCCCAGGTGACGCAGATTGGACAGCAGTCCTTAGCCGCTGTGTGGTCAGACAAGGGACAGGTGGAAATCTTTGATCTCCGATCCCAGCTGGAGGCTGTCCACAGTTCTGCTGCTATGGCTGCGTTCATCAAACAGCAGAAGGAGGCAGCAGCGCTCTTCAGTTTCTCAGGGCACATGACTGAAGGCTTTGCAATTGACTGGTCGCCTAAAGTGCCTGGTAAGTGAGGCTTATCCTGTAAGACTGCTATACAGACATGAAAAAACGAAAGCAAAGCAAAACATGCATGCTTTCAGCTCACCTTGTGTGGCAACATTGTTTTGTTCAAGCAGCCAGGTCACTGACTGCACCTGGATTACTTCGTTATCTGTCACTGACATGATAAAAACAGTCTCTACCTTGTGCAAGATATTTTTGTTCCCACGTCTTTAACAGTGTCTCCCCACGCAAACTTGTCATCAGGAATCAGAAAAATACCGTCCACAGCAGGGCTGACACCGGTGTATACGTCAGAGAGTGATCAGCTGCGATTAAAAGCATGCAGGAGTTTTAGTGTAAGATGCCAGTGTGTGCTTTTATAAGGATGAGGCTGGAAGGAAATCCTTTTATGGGATGTGTTAGAATGAAAATCCACCTTAAAGTGCTGAATTAAGGTGCACAAAGAAGAACACAAGTTCATCTTAAACATGTAAACAGGTTGTTTTTGTTTGCATGTATTTGAATGTCTCTGAAACTTGCGATTGACTGAGATACGAAATAGCATAGATGTCTGTCACAGATTAAAATGTTAATAGTTTCGTGTTTTGTTGACAGGTCGGCTTGTCAGCGGGGACTGCAAGAAAAACATCCACGTGTGGGAGCCAAGGGAGGGGGGGACTTCCTGGCAGATTGACCAACGACCTTTCAGCTCCCACACAAAGTCTGTGGAAGATGTGCAGTGGTCGCCTACAGAAGCTACAGTATGTTTGTGCACCGACGGTGACGTAGTGGCACAAACTTTGTCAGATTGTGCTCACTCGCTTGTTGCACCCTTAACCACAGCGGTAACATTAGTAGGAGTGGCTCCTCTGAACCTGAAGAAATGCACTTTATATAAGTTTCTATGTATCTTCCATTAAGCTTAAGCGCCTGGTGATGCATGAGTAATTCTTTGAAAAATGGGGTGCGGTGACTGACTTGAATAATGGAAATTTATTGTAAATGGCATATGGTAACACTAGTTGTGTGGCACCACAGAGTTGTGACATAGCAAATCAGAAACCAAACTATGTAAATTACGAGTCTTGGCGCAACAGTTAGTTACCAAACCAGTTTGTGACATGTCCATGTTCGTCCTATAAGACTGGGTGTTTGCATATCTGAGAGTATTCTTTACGTTATTTTGGGATCTCAGGGCTTTTCAACTTGTACAATCTTGTCTAAAATTTCTTGCTGCGGTAAGGATCATTACGCATGCAAAGCCCACCAGCACCCTCCCTTAGCAAAGAAATAGTTCCATGTTTGGGAAGGCTGTTGGAACGTCTTGTTTTAATAGTTATTGTAAAGTTTCTCTTAAAATAATTTTTTTTTTCCTGTATCTGCACTCTCTCTTTCACCAGGTTTTTGCATCTTGTTCAGTGGATCAGTCTATTCGGATCTGGGACATCCGCGCCCCACCCAATTCAATGCTCTCAGCCAATGAAGCTCACTCGTCGGACATCAATGTAATCAGCTGGAACAGGAGCGAACCATTCCTCCTGTCAGGAGGGGACGATGGGCTTCTGAAAGCGTGGGACCTGCGACAGTTTAAGGTACAAAAAGAATAAACAGTAGCAATACATCTAAAGATAATTATGTAATATCTAATTAAACACTCACAGCATTCACAATAACAGGGATATTATCAATGTGCCAACATGTCACAGTGATCCACGGTTAGTGTTAAACGGAAAACAATCTTTAGGCTTATGCCATCACCTCTTCAGTGTTCCTGCCCCACCTAACATTAGTTGTGCAGTTGTGTAACAATAATAACTTTTAGCTGTTGCCTCCCTTCTAATTCAGGAAACTAGTTTAATATATTTGGTGAAAAAACATTTACTTGATTTATTACGGAGATCTGAATGAGACTTTCACAGCACACAAAGTTCTAGTTTCACCTTATGAACAACATATTTAACCCTTTCGCCCATAATGACTACCTGCTCCGTACCCATAATGACAAGTTTAGACACTTCTGTATACATCAGTAAAAACATGAGCATTGATCGCCCTTCTGATGCACACCCAGTCCTTTTGTTCTACAAGCAGGCCTGAAGCATGACAGTAACTGCTCAGTTCAGAAAAGAGCTTCAGGGGTTGCTCCTTAGTAGGTTTTCAGAGTTAAACCCCACCGAGCTGAAGCTGTATAAACAGCTGTCACACCTCACTGCTCTCCCGTTCCTGTAGACCGGGCGTCCCGTGGCCAACTTCAAGCAGCACAGCGCTCCCATCACCTCGGTGGAGTGGAACCCCGTGGACTCCAGCGTGTTCGCCGCCTCGGGCGCCGACGACATCGTCAGCCAGTGGGATCTGTCTGTGGAGTCGTGCGACGTGGGCGCCAGGGTGGAGGCAGTCAGGGACCTCCCCCCTCAGCTGCTGTTCCTGCACCAGGGTCAGTCTGAGATCAAGGAGATCCACTGGCACCCGCAGATGCCGGGCGTGATGGTCTCCACGGCTCTGTCGGGATTCAACGTGTTCAGGACGATATCCGTGTAGCGTGTTTGTGCGTTTTAGAGACAAATGGATGGTTTTGCATTTACATGAGTGATACGTGTGTAACGAGCACTAAGAAGCTTGTTAATGTATATATGTAAGCTGTGTATGTAATAATTCAGCTTTTTGACATTTTCCAGCAAAGGCACCACTTTATGGTTCCGTTGAACTTTCAGCCTGTATGTTTTACAGACTAACTTTTTTAGGCATCACATGCATGCTTAAAATACAGTTTAGATAAATTGACTGCTGTCATTTACTTTTTTAACTACTAAAGGAAAAGAATTGCATTTCCTGTCAAACATCTGTAACCTTAAATATAAATGGATTCATAACGAAAATGATAAAATGAAACGGTATTAATGTGTGTGAAATTTCACTCTCAACAGCTGCTACCTGGTATAGTTCACGATATAATAACTGTGGAGCTCAGGCATTTAGCTTTTCAGCAACTTTCCTTGAAACGAATAAAAGCAGAGGCTGGTTTCTATCTTTTTGAAGTTGCTTTATTGTTTTCACTGTAATCTTTGTGAAACCACAGGCTAACGAATGTGTTAACCAGCATTTTCAGCATGAGTTGAATGGCATTTCCCTTTTACAGCATTATGAAGTAACATTACAACAAAAAAAAGCTTTTCACAAGCAAAAACAAAAATAGTAAGTCCACTGCTGCTCCTGATTTAAAATCACACGATTGTCTTTGCATTTTAGTGTTAACCCAGCCCCACGGCCTGAAAGGAACAGTTGTGCTAACGTGCTAAATAACTGCACTCTGATATCAAATCGTATTTGGTCTTAGCCGTTGTAAGATTTGGAATGTAACACATTCACAGTAATTATTTATAGACGCCGTCTCTCGCAACCCTTTGAAGACCTTTTCAAAGACTTTAATAAACATGCAATATGATGAATATGTAATAAGACACTCGTATATCACAGGGTACAATAATGTAAGTGTATAGCTCCCTTTAAAGACATCAAACACGAAAGAAATTAATTAACGATGCAGTTTTAATTTAGCTTCAATCAAACTTTCCGCTGAGCTTCGATTTCAAAAGCAAAAACGTCCAGGAATGAAAAGAAATCAAAGTGCCGCAGACTTTTCACTGTGATTACCAAAAACGGCACATTTGATAATATTTTTTTTCTTCTTCTGAGCAAATCTCAAGTCTTCTGCAACTCTTGTTACCCTGGTAGATGAAAACAACGTCTGTTCCAGTTTAGCAACATCGTCTCATTGAGTTCTGAAAAATCCAGTTTGAAGTCAGATATATTGCATTTAAACCTCCCATTCAAAAGCTACCGAAAAAGAAGGGTACTCTGAGAACGCAGTCCTCCACCAAGGCCAGCATCCTGTTCTGTAATTTGAAACAAAGTCATCTGGATCCACATTTGGTATGTCCTTTGCTTGTGTTCCAACTCTCCGCAAAGTTTAATAACTTTCAGCTTTGTAGTTTTTGCGTAATCTGGTTCACGGCCAAATCAATAGCTTTGGTCACACATGGTATGTCCTTGGTGGAGGAATGATGAAATAAGGAAAATACAGTATACTTGATTTACTTGACAGCAATGATCTGTTGGTGTAGTTTATCCCCTATAAACCAATTTCGTCATCAAACTCATCTTCAAATGTGTAGCCTCGTCCTTCCTCATCCACCTCCTCGTCCTCCTCGTCCTCTGAATCAGTCTCTGAATGGCAGCTGCCAACCCTCCTCCTGTCCAACGGAGTGACCCCTTCATACTCTGAGCTTTGTGACGAGGCAGGACTGGGTGGCAAATCTGCATTGTGATTGGTGAACTCAGGTTCACCTCCATCAGCTGGACTTTTGCCTTTCTCGCTCTCACTCCTCACTGGACTAGTACATGCCTCCATATCCTGATTCTCTTCCTGGAAGTCAAACCCTTGACTTTCTTCCTCTTCAGATGCCTGACGAATGATCTCCTCCCGTTTATCGCTGAATCTCACCTTTGGTCGTAACCCTTTTAGCTTCATCCCATTCACATCCGGTATTCTGCCGTCATCCACCTGGATTCCATCATGCTCTGCCAACTTCTTCCCATTCAGCTCTCTCTGCCTGCTCACAGACATCTCTGCAGCCCCTTTCCCCTGCTTTGTTTCCGTTACCTCATTAGAATTGAGCCCCAAACCATCCATTACGCCTAGTACGTCTCCAAGCATAGATGGACCAAGGTCCAGGTCTAGGTCCAGGTTTAATGAAGACACTGAGTCAGAGTGCCGAAGTTCATTGTTCTGTGGGCTTTCTGGAGCATCTGAATGAAGATCACTGTGGTAGGAAGAAGGGACAATCCCAGGACTTGCCAGGTCAGGTTTGGGTGAACTTGGGCCAACAGTGGACAGGAAAGAGGTATCGCCAAAGGCGTCTCCTCCCCTCCCGATGTGCATCGTGTGGCGAAAATCACCCAGCGGGGCTGAGATCATGGTAGGGTCCAGGCGAGAGGCCCGGGATGATTTGTGGAGTGGCATAACTGTGAAGAAAGGGAGGTAAAGGAAGGAAGGAGGCAAAAATGAAAAGGAAGTATGAATTATTAAATTATTTTTGTGACTGCACTACCTGAATGAAGAGGCAAAAAGAAAAACGACTGAATGAACAATGAAGAAAAATTTCAAAAAGCACGTGTACAATGGAGGGCTCCAGTGATGGGACAGGCCAGTCTGAAAATCCACCATGTTGTGCAATATTGTGGGAAACCAGTGAGCATTTTGGCACTGGTGCAGCTGTGAAGGCCATGCTGAGACTTGTACTTGAAGAACACTATGCAAAGTTAGCACATACTTTTCTCTGCCCTCAGGGGTGTTTGTAGACAAAACCACGGTTAAACATTTTCTACAAACGTAGATCTCTAAGTTAAAAACAGCCGGTGGACATTAGATTAAAACCCTGCTCCTGCTGGGATCATTATAACATTATTTAATTTTAAAAAGGACTAATTAATGGAATAAGCGGTAGCCATTACTGCATATTATATTTGTTAGTCTCTCGAGTCACCTTTTTAACATGTTATACACTCTGACTGAAGCCAGTCTCCACGTTTCAGTGCAGTTATGGGTTTAGCAGGGGAGGGGGGCTTGCAGGCCTGTAAGCCCAACCCTCAAAGTTTTTCCAATAACAATACAAACTAAATGTACTTTAGATAAATATACAGCTAATAAAAGGTATTAGTAATGGGAGCTGTGGGTATTGATAAACCAATCAGAGAAGCGTGTGGATCAATGTAAAACTCAGCTTATCAACTGAGCTGTGGGCGCCGCCAAAACATGTAAAGTATTTAAAAAAAAAAACTTACTTTAAAGCGTGAACTCTCGTCTTTGGTTGGCTCCCTCTCCACTCTCCAGCTTTTCATCTGGCTTTTCGCTTTCGCTTCCCTCTCAACTTTTCCCTCGCTCTTTTTCTCGCCGTCGTCCGCCTGTGAGAGTTTTCTTTTTCTTTTTTCTTTTTTTTTTTCCTCCAAAGGGATGGGCACGGGCACGGGCTGAGGAAGTGACGCGCCAGTTATTGGAGAGAGCTGGATCAAAGTGCTGACGACTCTATCGCACGGTGTTAAATATAAACCAGACCCACCAACATGACCTGTCTGCTGCCCGGTTTGTGTTCACAGTTAAACTGATTCAGAGTTTATGTGAATGAGTGAGTTTAGTTACAAATGTAACGAATGGCTGCTGTCACGAGGCCCGCGTGTGTTTTATCTTTTTAAGGGAAAGATGCCAAAATGTAAACACTGCTAAAAAAAAAAAAAAAAAAAAAAAAATTTTTTTTTTTTTTTTTATTAAAAATTTTTTTTTTTTTTTTTTTTTTTTTTTTTTTAACAGTTTATTTGTTCCCTTATTGAGATTTGTTTTTGTCATACTGCGTTTTATTTTATTTAGCTATATATTTTCTAATTTCAGCTCTTGGGTTATGGATTGTGTTTTATTTTTGGCTGTTATAACACAATATTTTCCCAACTTTGGGCATATCATAAGTCTTTTTTAATCTGACTCTCTGCAATCCGACTTTCCAACCTTTTCCATTCAACCCCAACTGTCTCAACCTCACGAGACTCCAGTTCTTATTTGTTGTTTCCATTTTTCATTTCTCCTACCTATTTTGGATTAATTAGGTTTGATAAGTAGAGAAACGAAGCATCATCTAAATACTGCACTTGTTTGGCTCTATTTTAAGATGAGGACTAATACACTTTTTTCTCTTAAATGTGGCAGTTCTTTCTAGAAAAAGAACTTCAGAAACTACTCATGAACTCAACACAATCCAATTACTCCACAGTTCAGAGCTGTATTTATATTCCCTGATTTAAGAGGAAAAGCTCTTATTTATCAATGTTATTATGACATATGCTGCTGTAGTGCTCTGTCGACAAATTAAAAATTGTGCAACTTTATCAAAAACACTTGTCCAAGATTGCTAAAATGCTTAAATTCCTAGAAAAACAGCATCTCAGCTGTGCTGTGTTGACATCTTGCACACTGTTTTAACTCAGTTAAGTTACACTAGCAAAGCAAACAATGTCAATGTCATGCTGAGTGATGTAGGGTGGAAAGAATACCTGCAATTATGTTTTCAAAGGAATGCAGTCACACAGGCCGGTTGACACACTCATATTTTTGAAGGGTGTCCACCTTATAATTACTTCACATAGCTAACCACATCATTTACATGTGCACTAAGTCAGGATTCATCTTAAATAAAAAGACCGGACAAACCCTGACTTTGGGCCGACAACGGGTGTGAGTAGAGATGCTTTTTAGGATAATATCCAACTTCCTCCCCTGGGTAAAAGAAAACAGAGTCATTACCAAAGCAAGGTATCCATACAATAGGACCGGTTACTGAGTCATTGTGAGGGATTTCTCAACACAAATGCCAAACATCGTTTTGGGATGATGTAGCCAACAAGCTGCTCAGCCCCAGGCACATTTTCCTTCACCATGAGAAATGAGGTATTCTGCTTTCAAAAGCTGCACCCTTAAATTGACATTACTTGTATAAGGCCTTTTTTTTAAAAAAAAATTTAATATGAAAAGAAGTACTTCTGGTTTTTTTAATTCATGTGTCAACAGTGAAAGAAACGCAGCAGTAAATGGTCTTTCTTTCCTTATCAGAGTTTAATGTTTGATAGCATCACACCACTAAAATTCACCCCACAATTTCGCCTTTAAAAGAATCACAAGTTCGTTGTATGATGATTTTCATTCAAGGGAGTCTTCAGAATGACTTGAATGTTTGTGTGTCTGTGTGTGTAGTGGTGGTAGTGGTGGTGGTGGTGGGGGTGGGGATTTCTGGAAACGACTAAAGCAGGAAATGACTCGCCTCCCCTCTGTAGTACTCACACTAGCACAAACACACATCCTGCAGCTGTGTGTGCTTCACAGGAAGTCAAAGGGGAAAAATGGATCATGAGAACTGTAAAAAAAAAAAAAAAGTTACTGTTGCCCATCATTGATTAAAATAAGAGCTGCCCTCATTACTCATTGCCAGACATGGTCAACTGTGGTGAAGCCTCTTGAATGTCTTTAATAAAAACTGAGAGTGATGCTGATAATAGGATTCATTTTGGGGCTCTGTACAAGTTGATTGTTATTAGCGGTGACTTCTTCTTCTTCTTTCATATGCTCCCTAGGGGTCACCACCTCTGCCTCCTCCTCTGTCACATCTACCCCCTGCATGTCCTCCTTCATTACATCCACAGATCTTGACTGTGGGCTTTCTCTTGCCTGGCAGCTCCATATTCAACATCCTTTGTCCAGTATATCCACTATCCTTCCTCTGGTCATGCCCAAAACACCTCAGTATTGCCTGGGCTGTCCCTCTGATGTACTTGTTCTTCAACTCTGCCACCTCCAGCTGTCTTTGTGTTAGTGACACCACCTCCAAACCACACATCACAGTAGGTTTGACCATCAGCACTGCAAACAAAATAAATGCCCTGCACCACCCTCACGTACTTCAATGCCACTCAAGGTGGCAGCAGGCTATCTAAACTGGACTGGTAACCGACTTGACAGGCAGGTATTCGGCTCAAGTCACTATTATATACACATAGTACACTCACAGAAAAATGTTGCCACAATTTTAGTACTGTTAGATTACAGAGACAAACAGGAGAGACATTTTCTCCTTCTGCAAAAGTGGATCAATGAAGTCACCACACAATGTCGCACGACATCCTCAACAACGTTTCCATTTCATTTGTTTTGCAGTTCTCGATAGGCTCATGCTTTAAAACCTGCGGTGCAAGCCGATGAATGACCTGTTTAGTTTCAAAGCGACACGGGGGGTACTTCCCCTCAGCATGATGGTTGCAAAAGGACTAAACTACTGTTAACTGAATAATTATACTGAACTCACACTGGAATAACATCCACTTGGTAATATGGATGTTTATGTTTTTCATTACCAAACTATATGAATAAGTGTAATTCATGAATAAGCATAATTCATGGTTGAAGTCAGTGACTTCAATGGACCCCTGAAACCTACTGACTCTGCTGATAGACTGACATGCAAATGAGATAGAGGTGGGCACATGCACTGTGAAAAATGTTTAAACTTCCTGTTTTGGCTGTCACATTTATTTTATGAATATCAAGGGGTTTTTGACTGAGGACCATGACAAAGTAAATGAAGAAATAGTTACATTTTACAGTAACCTTTACAAGTCAAACTATTCAGCGGAGAATGGCATTGTGTTTCTAGAAAGTCTTAGAAACTTTATTGGACCATTGGATTTAGGTGTAAAGGATCGTGTGGAGGGTAAACTTGTAATCGAAGAACTGGATAAGGCAATCGATCAAATGCCCAGGGGCAAATCACCAGGAATTGATGGGCTAACTGTGGAATTTTACTCCTTTTTCTGGCATGACATTAGATTAATGCTTTACGATGCTTACTCAGAATGTATCTCATTAACTAATCTTTCACCCACAATGAAACAAGGTCTCATCACTTTAATCCCAAAACTCAACAAAGACAAACTTCTTCTGGATAATTGGAGACCCATAACCCTTCTGTGTAATGATTATAAATTATTGGCTCATGTTTATGCAAACCGCTTAAGTGAATGTTTAACTCAGATAGTGGACGAATGTCAGTCGGCGTTTATAAAAGGAAGAAATATACACAATCACATTAGATTGATTCTGGATATGCTTGATTATTGTCAGCATATAAAGACAGAAAGCTTAGTGTTGTTTTTGGACTTTTATAAAGCTTTTGATACTGTTGAACATCCCTTTTTGCTTAATGTCTTACATTACCTGGGTTTTGGAGAACATTTTTGTAGTGTGATCAAAATGTTTTACAACAACATTTTTAGCTCTGTTTTGCTTAACCCTGGAATGACTCCCAGGTTTGAAGTGCAGAGAGGTAGCCGTCAGGTATGCCCTATCTCCCCCAAATTGTTCATACTAACCACTCAGTTGCTGGCACTCATTATCCAAAAGGATCCTGATCCTTTTGGTATTATTTTTTGACAAGGAATTCAAAATAAGCCAGTTTGCTGACGATACTGCATTGTTTTTAAGGGATAAATCCATGGTATCTAAAGCTCTCAACATTATCTCATTATTCTCTCAGGCTTCTGAACTGTGTCTAAATATTAACAAATGTGAATTACTACCTATTCACACGTGTTCTGATTCTAATATAGCTTCTATAAGAGTGGAATCAATATATTTAGATATAATCAATATATTTAGGTATAGTGATTTCTAAAAATATGACCAAAAGAGAAGACGCCAACATCTGCAAACATATCGTTGATATGAAGAAATCACTTAGTGATTCGTTGACCAGGGATATCACTATATTTGGTAGAGTTGTCCTTTCCAAAGCTGAAAGCCTTTCTAACTTAATTTACCCGTGTCATTCTCTGTATATTTCTTCCCAAAATATTAGGAAAGCCAATTCAATTATTTTTCAATTCCTATGGAAAAACAAAAACCCATTATATTAAGAGATCACAGTTGGTTAAGGATTATGAGAAGGGTGGTGTTGGAGCATTAGACTTTGAATCAATGGTAGGAACTTTTAAGATTAACTGGCTCAGAGCTTGTCTATCTCAGTCTGATTCTATGTGGTTTCATATACCTAGATCCTTATTTAAGGAATTAGGAGGAATTGATTTTTTATTAAGATGTGACTTTGAGTTTAGTAAAATACCTGTTACATTAGCTAGTTTCCACAAACAGGTTCTTTATTTTTGGAAAATTATGTTTACACATAACTTTTCTCCTCACATGTCGACCCTATGGAACAATAGAGTGATAACTGCTAACAAAAAGTCATTATTTATCAGGAACTGGTTTGAGAGTGGTATCCTGTTTGTAACTGACCTGCTGGATTCAAGTGGTGCTCTATTAGATTATGTATCTTTCTTGAAGCGACACAACTTAGATTGTCCACTAAAGGAATACAGAAAAGTTTGTCGTGTTATCCCATTGGCCCTAAGGCAGCTAATACGCAACACAATGTTATATTCTGAGATTAACCCAGCGCTGCCAAACTTAAAAATTGGTAATTGCAACTTAAATGATAGTAAATGTAACAATAAATGTATCAGTGTGAATTTCAAATTAATTCTTTTCCATGGGGTTGACTCAGGTAGACATCTGCAGGCTTTTCATGGGGATCAGTCACTCATGGAAAAGGCGTTTTCTAAATTTATTAAGTGGCCTGTCTCCCCTAAAGTAAAAGAAACCCATTTCAAGATGATTAATAATATATACCCTGTATCTGAATTTCTA
>VURO01040128.1:0-13761 GCA_015108175.1 Pelvicachromis taeniatus
TAGAGATAGGGTGAGAAGTATGGTCATCCGGGAGGAGCTCAGAGTAGAGCCGCTGCTCCTCCACATCGAAAGGAGGCAGTTGAGGTGGTTCATCTGATAAGGATGCCTCCTGGGCGCCTCCTGGGTGAGGTGTTCCGGGCATGTCCCACCGGGAGGAGGCCCCGGGGCAGACCCAGGACACGCTGGAGAGATTATATCTCTGGGCTGGCCTGGGAACGCCTTGGTGTTCCCCCGGATGAGCTGGAGGAGGTGGCTGGGGAGAGGGAGGTCTGGGCTTCTCTGCTTGGGCTGCTGCCCCCGCGACCCGGCCCCGGATAAGCGGAGGAAGATGGATGGATGGATGGATGGATGGATGGATGGATGGATGGATGGATGGATGGATGGATGGATGGAAAGTTAAAAGCTGTTGCTCATTCGCTATCCAGCTGCACACCTCCGCGGCTGGCTTCCTCCCTGCCACACGTTACACGTGTCATGATCAGGGATGAGGGTTTGTGTTTTTCCATTCTCGCTCTTAACTCCAGGTTCTCGCTCTGGGATCAGCTCACCTGCAAACCATCAATTCAGTTTTATTTACACCGCACCAAATCACAACATCAGTCGCCTCAAGGCGCTTTACATTGTAAGGTAGACCCTACAATAATACATACAGTGAAAAACCCAACAATCATATGACCCCCTATGAGCAAGCACTTTGGCGACAGTGGGAAGGAAAAACTCCCTTTTAACAGGAAGAAACCTCCGGCAGAACCAGGCTCAGCGAGGGGCGGGGCCATCTGCTGCGACGGGGCATATAAAAGGACGAAATCGTTCAGAAAACAGTAAAACAGAGCTCAGCATAGAAGGTAGAGAAGGACGACAGGATAAAGACATCCTCAGCAACCAGCATTTAAAGACCAGCACAAGCCTTCACCCTGCTCCCATGTCCTGATGTCCCATGTCCTGATGTCCCATGTCCTCATGTCCCATGTCCTGATGTCCCATGTCCTCATGTCCCATGTCCTCATGTCCCATGTCATTGACTCCCATGCTCTGCTTTCCCTCGCTGGATCTGCTGGACACTCACCTGCCTGCCCTCCTCATCACCAAAAGTCTCAGAAAGAGGTTGGTTGTCTCAGGAATGCTCACCTCCACTGCTGACTCCTCCCCCAGAAACGTTCTTCTTCGCCGCTCCAAGTGCGACGCTCTCTCCTCTCAACAAAACCGCTGTCGCTCGTCTGCGTTTGGGTCCAAATCCCAAACTGCTTTGTAGCGTTTGACATGTCCGATGTCCATAGTGTGTGTGTGTGTGTGTGTGTGTCTTTAGTGAACAAATCATTGATCGATCATCAGCATCTGTCTGTGTTGCTGCGGGACGATAACGTCACTCTTTCTGTTTTCTGTTTGCCGTCAACACTCGTTAAATTAATGAGATGCAAATGTTGGTGGATCAAAGTGATCTCTGAAACAGTGTTAAAATGCTCCTCTGGGCAAATATAAGTTTTACATTAGATGTTACATCTTTGACAGAAATCTATATTTGAGGGGGTTAAAGGTCATGTGTAGGAGTATATTTGTAGCTCACATGATGTCCTCTGATGATGTACGGGGTCTCGAGCTGACTGTGTGTGTGTACTGTTCCAGCTGTCTTTGTAGGACCACTGATGTGAGGACTTTTTGGACAGTAAGGACACGAACCCGTCCCAGATTTCAGTCGCGGTCAGTGTTGGTTATGAGGGAATCAGAGTGCGTCACGTCCAGTGAGTGTCCTTACGAAGACAAGCGCACACATGTGTGTGAGTGTGTTGAGCCGTGCTCTTTGTACTCCATGTGCCAGCACATTCGGACCCCCCGGCTGCAGTTGGGCTCAGCGTCCTTCAGGAACAGGACTGATGAGCTGCTGTTTTCTATGAATGTGAGTCTGAACTGTGTGACATGTTTTACACGTATCGTCTGTTTTATCAGAATAAGAACCTACAGTTTCTGATGCTGAAGCAATATTTTAAACTGTATTTTGTCTCACAATATTATTGTAGAGGATGTGGTCAAAAGCATTTTTTAATCCAGCTTAAATGTTGATGTTTATGAGTTTTTCATTATTTTATCTGGTTATCTGTACCACAGGGGTGTCCAGATTCAGGGATCCTCGAGTCTGATGATGTCACAGCCAGGGAACACAGGATGACGGCTCCTCTTACCCATGGCTCAGATTGGTGAGGTGGGTGGGCAGGGGTGGGGTGTGGGGGGATAGTGTTTGTTAACAGTCCGAATGGTCCAGGTGAAGAAACTGTTAGTGAGTTTGGAGGTGTGGGACCTGATTGACCTGAGGCACCAACCAGAAGGCAGCAGCAGGTGGTGGGCGGGGTTTGGGAGCTCACCTGTGATGGTCCTGGTTTATCTGAGACAGGAGGGGGTGGGTGGGGTGTGAGAGCTCACCTGTGATGGCCCTGGTTTATCTGAGACAGGAGGTGGTGGGTGGGGAGTGAGAGCTCACCTGTGATGGCCCTGGTTTATCTGAGACAGGAGGTGGTGGGTGGGGAGTGAGAGCTCACCTGTGATGGCCCTGGTTTATCTGAGACAGGAGGGGGTGGGTGGGGAGTGAGAGCTCACCTGTGATGGCCCTGGTTTATCTGAGACAGGAGGCGGTGGGTGGGGGGTGAGAGCTCACCTGTGATGGCCCTGGTTTATCTGAGACAGGAGGTGGTGGGTGGGGTTTGGGAGCTCACCTGTGATGGCCCTGGTTTATCTGAGACAGGAGGATCTGGCGATGTTTTGAACAGTTTTGGACACTGTTCTCAGTCGTGGCCCATCACGATGAGATGAAGCTTCTGATTTTACACTATGACAGTTTTTTTCAGTTTCCCCTCAGTTTCACTTTAAGATAAACTTACTGATTTTGTCAGTATGCCAATGTGACTCGTTCCTCTTGGGAAGCTGGAAAAGTTCCGTTTGAACAGTCGGGAACAGCAAACAGAGGAAGTTCTTACTACTGATGTCAAAGGATCTGATCAGTTACAGGAGCATACCTGCCCATCATTACTGTTGGTAGTTTTCAGTGGACTACATGTCCCATGAGCGCTTCAGCTGGTGGTGAGATTTTCCTTTAAAACGCTCGGCAGGAACACATGACCAAGTTGGTGACGTGGTGAGGAGGCAGACGGAGACGCTGCAGAGCTCAGATCTGAGTTTGAGTGACTCGGGATGTCCGCTGATGACTCAGCCGGAAGCAGTCTGGCGTCGGTGGACTTTGAAATCTTCGGTCACGTCCAGGGTCTGTATGTTTAACTCCCTCTTCTTCCTCTGCTTCTTCGACCTGCTGGCCTCAGTGAGCAGTCTGTAAAATGATCCACTGCTGCTTAATTTAGGAACAAGCTGGGCTGGCCTCGCTTTCACTTCTTAGAGCCTCATGAATACCAACAATTTCACAAAAGCCCCAAACAGACTACCTCTGTTAGGCTGTGTACATAAGAAAATGTACAAAACAACAATGTGACTTTTAGAAACAAGCTATTGAAAACGACGGCTACTAATGTAAACTTGTCTCGTTCTTACTTTGACAGGAGTCTGCTTCCGAATGGTGAGTTTGCCTTTGATCTCTCTTTTCCTGCGATCACCTCCTGCTGCTTCCAAAAACCAAATCCCATTCTCACCCAAACCGCCGCTCAGTTTGGGCTCCAGTCTGCATGAGCAGGGAAACGTGGCTTCTTCTATGCAGCTTGGCCTTTTGCACACATGTGTCCGGTGTGTTGATGCATGCGCAGTCATCCAGGTGAGTACATCCCAAAAAGGTCGTGTTCATCTGGACATTCTCAGTGGGAGAAACGTTTCATCATCATCATCATCAGGTGGCTTCTTCAGTCTCAGCTGACTGCAGGTTTCCAACCTTATAAACAGCACATTTACATAATGACTGAAACTAGCAGCACTGAAGGAACAATGGGCTGGGAGGGCAGCTCATGATCATTAATATGCTAATTCTCATGAGCACTGATCAATGACCATGACAATTTTAATATTAATTTACACAGCAGGCTACAGTGAACAAACAAATCCCAGTAAAAACATTGAAATAAAACAAGCCGCTTTAGCTCCTCCCCCTTTATGTCAACTGTAACCAGCATACTGGAGGGATATCCTTCCTCCATGGGGATAAACCAGTAAACTAGCAGGATTGGCCAACACACAAAACAGACATTAAGAATATAAAATATGTTTTTAATCGATTATTTTATTTACTTAAAGTTTTTATGTCCCACATCAATCTTTTTAACATCCAGGTTGAAGGATCTTATTAACCCCCTTTTTCCCGTCCTCCAGTACACGGAGAAGGAGGGCCTGCGGCTCGGCTTGGTCGGCTGGGTGAAGAACACCTACCAAGGCACGGTGGTGGGACAGGTGCAGGGTCCGGCTGACATGGTGGAGGAGATGTGAGTGCACACTGACACACCACCAGCAGGCCCTGGTGTAACTGCTGTGTAACTCTGACTGCCTATGCTGCGGTGATGCTCTTTTCAACCACTAGATGGCGGCCTTTACCTTCACAACAGTTACCTGCTTCAGGTCGGTTCTGTCGCTCAGAGAGCGGCGGCAGCAAGTGTGCAGGCACAGACACGGCGGTTTAAAGAGCTCGTGTTGTTGTGCAGGTGAACTGTTAACTATTAACTACATGTGACCGAACTGCGGCTTCTCCAGGCACAGCTGGTGGATTTAGATCTGGTGATGTTCCTGTCTTTGCTTTTCTACTGGAACATTAGAAAGTCTGAGTTCCCAGCTGTCAGTGAATGCAGCGTAATGGTGTCAGCTCTGGAGCTGAAGCCGGGGTCAGTTTGTTTTGAACGTCCCACTGTCCGGGCGGAGTGATGTCAGCGGGTGGGGACGCCCAATTTAGATGACATCACCACCTCAAGGGATCTGCTGTTGCTCCATGACAACACACACACACACACACACTTAAATTTAGTTTGTTATTGGCTCCCTGCTGTGCCAGGCGGGCGGGGTCCCAGAAGGACGAAACAACACAAAAACAGATTTAATTTAATGCTTCAACACAAATTTTAGGAACTCACACACAGCTGGATGTTTCAGTCTGAACGCCGAAGCATCAGCTGTGGTCAGCGTTGTGTTCACAGTGATTGGCTGTATTACAGCAAAAGCACATCTAACGGTCAATAGGACCGTAAAGGGTTAATACAGTACACACACACACACACACACGTGCGTATTTATATCCTGGAGGGGACATCTTACCCTAACCATCAAAAATGAATGTCTAACCCAGACCCTGACCCTAAACCTAACCATACCCTAACTGTAACCCTGACACTAAAACCACGTTTTGAGTTTGAAAAATGCCTTCAGCGGCTGTCGGTCCCCATCAGTGTAGTAAATCTCAGGTTTTTGGTCCCCACGGAGATGTATATACCCGTACACACACACACACACACACACACACACACACACACACACACACACACACACACACACAGTTCCCCTCTGTTGTCTATCAGGTATTATTTCCATGCTAACACACTTGCTCTCACGTCCTTCCTGTCGACTCCACTTTCACCACGACCTCACTTCCTGCCGGGCCTGTGAAAAGGGATCCAGCTGTTCCTCTGTGTGTGCACGAGGAACAACAGGAAGATAAGGAAAGACGAGGAAAGGCGAGCAATGCAAACGTTAGGCTGTGTGGAAGTATGGAGCAGCAAGGCTGGCAGTGGGAGGTGAAGCAGTGGGTGGTTTCTATTTATTCCTCTGGGAGCAGAAAAATTCCCAGAGCTGAGGAAAGTGAAGAAAGAGGAGGGAATGTTAAACTACAAACGCTGAATTAAAACACAACATACCAGCCCACCGCTGGTCGTGGGAAATATGGGGTTTAATCCAAATGAATATTAAAATATATAATGGGCCAAATGTGGCACTGATTTAAAGGAGCAGAGCCACTGTAGAAAGTATGCTTTAGTTTAGCTTATGGAGTGTGTGTTGGAGTGTGTGTGTGTTGTGTTGGAGTGTGTGTCCTGGGAGCCAGTAGGTTGGTGGTGTGTGTTTTTCCACATAGAAAATTCCTCAGGCTGTTAGAGGCGACCACGAGAGCCGCGAAGGTTTCGTATCTTATGTTGGCAATAAAAACTCAGAGTGCTGTAAGGCGAAGCACTGAGCTCGGTGCCTCAGATGACCATATAAGGATATCCCCTCTTTGTGACATCATACAGACCCAACAGTGGAAAAAGCAGGCTCAGCTTCAGGCTGGGAGCGATTACAGCACATACACTGAAACAGGACATATTGGACAGGAAATCAGGACAAGCAGAATAGACCCACTTTAGAGAGTCCTTTGTTTTATTAAGTGCTGCTTGTGGTTATAATACATTTTATTTACAGGTCCAGGTCTTACATTAGGTACAATGAAGTGCGTTGTTGTGGTTAGAGAGGTATTTGGCTCGTTTCAGCAGTATTGTGGCTAAGACGCTGTGCTGCTGACTTCCTGTTAGCACTGTGTGCTGTGCACGAGGACAAGGTCACTGTGGCTAGAATAAACTAAAGATGATAAAACAGGCCTGGGGTAACTGAAATATGAATATTAAAAACAGACAGAAAAATGAAGTTTGACTGTTTTTATATTCATTTTTTACTCACTGCACAACAACATTTTCTCTCATTTAACATCAAGAGCAGCTTCGCACTTTATTAACTGCTGGTTTTGGGACGCCAGCTGGTGAAGGTCAGAGAGTTGGTGGAGAGGGCGGGTGGAGCAGGCGGGTGGAGCACGGGCAGGTGAGCAGGGCCGGATCAGCTTCTACAGGCAGCTGCTTAAAGGGAGAAAGTCCAGCCAGGGCAGAGCATTACTACACCTGTGACTCCACCTGAGGCTTCACAACAAGGAAAATGTTTAAAGTGACAGCAGATTTCAGCCAGCCCCACCACATTGTGTGCTGCTGCTTCTTTGCGGTCTTGAGTTCTGACTTCCTGTTTGGGTTTTTTGGTTCCCTCAGTGTTTCCTGTCTCTTCCTCCTGGTCTGTGTCTGCCTCTCCATGTTATGTTCAGTTATTGCTTCTCACTTCGTATCTGAGGAATCATTTATCGCTCGTGTTTAGCTGTACTTGCCCTCCTGGCTCATGTCCTGTGAATATCATCACCTGTGCCTTGGTTTCCCAGCTGTGTCCACTTCCCCTGATTACCCCAGTGTGTACGTGCAGCGCTGTCGTCCCCTCATCGTTGGTCATCGTGTTAGAACTTCTTGTTTCATGTGATTTGTTTTCTGTTTATCTCCATCTTCCTTCAAGTTGGGTCCTAATTCAACACGTCTTGGCATTAATGATGATGATGGTGATGGTAATGATAATAATGCGGTCTGATGAGGCTTTGTGCATTTACATATCAGGACTGAGGATGTCTGGTGAGCGCGTGTATACACCTTCACTGTGTTAGAGTACCTAGAAAGATCACAGATCCCGGACAAACCCCAAGACTTCAAATGAAAATGATAAATAATAAACGTGTAGAAAGAGTAAAAGCTAAACTGTAATAACTCGCAGCATGAGACTTTTCGGTGGTTGTGCACAGAGTCATTACTGACAGACATGATGCACTTATGATGTAATAACAGGAAATATCTTGTTCAGGGTGGAGCTTTTGTCATAGATGGCGTCCTCGCGAGTGTCCAAGTGCAGCTGTGCGTGAGCGGATCAGAGAAATGGCAGCAGATTAGACACCAGCAAACATCCAGCTGCTGGAGAATTAGTGCTAAGCTGTGTGTGTGTGTGTGTGTGTGTGTGTGTGTGTGTGTGTGTGTGTGTGTGTGTGTGTGTGTGTGGACAGTAGAGTAGTGGGTCATGGAGCAGATCAGTCCACTGTAGAAAGAGTTTGGCAATAAAGCAAAACTAGGACAGCCACTCTTTTTCTCTCTCCCTCTCTCCCCCATCCCCACTCTTGTTCTCATGCTCGCTCGCCCGCTCTCTTTGGCCCGCCTTCAGTCGGCGCAGCTACATGGACGTGACCCTGATCCCCTGCAATCTCCTCTAATCTACACACACGCCTGCACTGTACCAAACGCTCCGAGAGCAAACTCCCAGGGTTATGTAAAACTAAAGGAATGTTCTTATTTACCCATCATGCCTTTGGTCGTCCAGATTCAGACCTGACCCCCTTCTGTTTGGTTTGTTTTGCACATTTTTGTCCCACGAGCAGTGAGGTCAGGGACGTCGATTTCACGACCCTGTACAACTTCACCGTTTTGACCGTCAGCATGTTGGTCTTTGGACGTGAACGTATTTGCACGAGAGATTGGAGTGCTTAGTTACCAGCTAAGATTAGCCGGCATCCATAGAGTGTATATGGGAGCATCACACAGACACTGAAATCTTCTAATCAGAGCTCAATAAGAACCAAATAAAACCCTAAAACTTCACTGACAGCATGACATCAGAGTCTGTGGTGCTTAAAAGTAACCGGATTCACGACTCGTTCCAGTTTTTATTGGACGTGTATGAAGAGCTGTGAGTGGACTGACTAAACTCTCGAAGCATGTCAGCATCAGCTGCCGTCCCATATCTGCCTCCCGTGTAGGACACACTGCTGAAGCTGCTGTAACCAGCTCACAGTTGCTCTGCAAGCTACTTTGCAGCCCACCTCAACCCCAGTTCTTTCTCTTCTTGTTGAATCGCCACAAATATATAAATATATACACACTTTGGTCTATGCAGGTCTCACCCAGACTGATCCTTTGGCGTCTTTGGCAAGTTTAAGTAGGAATGTTTGAAATCTTTAGGCTGCAACCATAGAAGGGTCGTCTGTGACCGATGACCCAACACTGAGCTGCGATCTTCGGCTGTCACAGTAAAAACAACCTTTCTGAATAACAAAATTAACAAACTACTGACACATTTTTCCAAAACACTCATTTGTCTTTCTGCAGTGCATGATGGGTCAGGGGAAGGTTATAGCACTGAGACCCTTGAACCATACACCTGGACTAATCTTCTTTCTCGTTGGGTCCTTTACAGGAAGGTGTGGCTGAGCAAAGAAGGAAGTCCCACCAGTCGGATCACCAGAGCCTCCTTCACCAACCAGAGGAGGATCGACAAGCTGGAGCTCTCCGGCTTCAAGACTCGCTTCTGACCAATGAAGCAAAGCGCCTGCAAACGGCTTCTCCACCATCCTCTGGGAGAGGTCAGAGGTCAGAGGTCAACGACGCTCCTACAGAGTCAATGAATGAAGACTTTGGATGTCATGGCGCCACTGCTCGTGGCTTATTCAGAGGACGACTAAGAATTCATTTATATGCTGGCTTTGTGTCTCCATCTGTACAGCAAGCACTCCAAACCACTCTGAAACCATCAAAGTCCGATTTGTATGAATTAAAAATCTTCCATCATCTTTACTTCTCGATGGCGTTCGTTATCGACCATCTACGGGAAGTTTGGGGCGTCTGAGCGGTTTCCACACCGGCTGAAATAACGGCCGTTACGCGTTCTGCAGGTGTGTGGTGTAAACAAACGCGCCCCTGCAGTGATGTCATTACATAACAGCACATCACCTGATACGATTACCTGCCATCTGATCCAATTAAATCGCAGCGAGAGGCTCCCGGACCGGCAGCAGCAATCCCCTGAGGCCGCGGGAGCCCCAGAGGAGCCGTCACCACAGCAACGGCCAATCAGAGCCAGCGAGCTTTGAAAATGAAAAAAACATTTAAAGGCTGCGTTCATCAGGAAATATCTGCAGTTACAGTCACACACCACGCTGTGCATGTGTGTGTGCTTAGAAAGCATCTCCATGGATACACTGTTGGACGTGGACGCTTGTTGTCATGCCAACCTGCCCTGAGACTTTACACACAAACACACACAATGAAGACAATTGGAGATTAGAGAGGAGGAGGTGTTTGTTTGATGGGGATCCTAGTTCTCCGTAGAGCCCGTGCACATGCAGACAGGCACAGTGCCACTTTGTTAAGCACACCTAGCTACACGGCTAGCATGTCATACACGTTAGAGCCGGGCTACAACAGGAGAGACAAGGCGCTCCAAAAGGCCTGAATTCAAAGACGCTGGTGTCACTTATGTTTGCTGACCACTGAAAATAAAGATCGTTCAAAAATGGCGTTTGAGCATTTCCCACATGTGACACGACAGGTTCAACAGGAGCGATGAAAGCAGCGTGTCGCCCTAACCGTGAACCGGGTCTGTGAAAGGCCAGTTTGTGCCTGATGAGCAGCAGCTCGTGCTGCAGTGATGTGGAGGGGCACATCCTGAGTCCCTACAAACGAGTCCTGATCCTGGACCTCAGCGGTGGACTTGAGCCACCTCCCACTGACGACTGAGCCCACAGGCAGACCTGACATCTGCAGCAGCTGTCGTCCTCCACCCACCTCCAACCTTCTCCCATTTTGCTACAACAAATAATAACACAGCCGCCCCCACACTCAGTGAGGTGCCATGAGAGCGGGAGAGAGAGGGCCAGCCCACCCACACTCTTCAGTCTCTGTGGAAATGCTGGAAAAAATCCACCATCCTTGACCCGCTCTTCCTCCTCCTCTTCCTCTCCCAGCAACCAGCTTGGCATCCCATAGTGTTTGCCATGGAAACACCGCTCTGTCTGCAAAGAGAAAGAAAATAAAAGTCGTCTCCTCGCCTTCTTTCTCTCCTGTGTCCTCTCCTCTCCTCCTTTCCTCGGCTTTGTTTATCCATCTTCTCCCTTTAAATCTGCCCAGAGCTCTCACTGCCCACACACTCGGTGCTATTCATCACACACACACACACACACACACCTGAGTGGGTGCTGACAGACAGCTGTTACTAAGCAACATGTTGAAGTTGAGTGCAACTTTGCAGTGAAAGAAATGCTGACATTTAGCACAAGCAGCATCTCCTGTTCTCCTCAGGGAGGCAGAAAACAGCCAATCAGCAACCTTGTTGTGAGCATCACACACGGTTTTACCGTCACGCCGCGGATCAGCGACGAGGCGCGAGCATGTTTTAGCAACCAGCTGACGCAAAGCGGGAAATGAATGACTCTGACTTCGATCTGCCTGCAGTTCCTCTCGTGTCCACTGGAGGCGCCAGCAGCGAGCCGCTCCCCACACACTCCCACGATAAAATGTCCATCTGGAGGTTAACGTGAGCTAAAAGCAAAGCGTCATTTCTGGGACTGTAGCGTTTCTCTGAGAAGTTACTTTCCTCAGCAGGTACGACTGTAATGTAACTCATTACACTGCTGGTATCTCCTGTCCATCTTATTACTGACGGGCTTTGTTCAGTGGAATAAATGAGAGTTTATCCACTCAGACGTAACTACAGGAAGTGAATGAGCAGCAGGCAGAAAACAGGGAGTGACTTCAAAGCTCTGGAGCAGCTGCTGCACGGCGGGAATTACCTCCACGACCTCTGAACTTCTCCTCAAATATGGCCGCGGCCTGTTAGACATTTCTACACGGTGTCTGGTGTCTGAGTGATAATCCCACACACACACACACACACACACACACAGTGAGCAGCCTGTTGTGTTCATATATGAGTTAGGACCAGTTTGGGTTGTAGACCTTGACAGTGCAGGAGTTTGGTGTAGACGTCTGTAGACGAGACACAACACTGTGTGTGTGTGTGTGTGTGTGTGTGTGTGTGTGGCCTCTCACTCTATAAACCGATGTGTCAGTGTGGCAGGGCTCAGTTCCTCTGATGTCCACTCCAATGTGGATCCGTCCCAACAGACTCCCAGAAATAAACATGTTTCCAGCGTTTCCCGCTGCATAACAACTGCACGGGGGTGATTACGTCATCTTCGTCTGACGGGCAGCTGTAACCTGTTTGACTTTCAGTTCCCTGAAGTCTCTGAACTGGACGTCTTGTTCTGCAGACGTCTCGTTAGCTTTGAAATGAGTAAAAATAACTTATTTTACTTATTTCTCAAGACAACTGGAAATGCTCTGTGTGGATAAATGCTCCCTGGATAGACTACGCGATTGAGCATTAGCTGCTCATTCTGCGCAATGAAACCCAAGTTTGATCAAATCTTTGCTGCTTGCAGCTGTTGGAGGGAGTTTTTCCTCTGAGTTCGTTAAGGCAAGTAGAACCAATGAGGTAATAAAGAAGCACGAAAGAGAAATACTATGATGTTTAAAAGGAGACTGAGTGACACCATCAAAGCTAACAACGGGAACCTACACCAGCACCGAGGAGCCCCCATGCCTGCCTGCCGAAGCCGAAGCCGAGGAATCTTATTCTCTCGTAATCAGCACAAAGCTGGCTGTGTGGCACCACCAGCCTCCCAGCTTCATCCTCTCCTACAGCAGCTTTGCATGAATCAGTCCAAAGTCATCATCATCATTTATTTATTTATAAAGCACTTTAAAAACAGGCTAGGTTGACCAAAGTGCTGCACAAGGCAGGTCGACTACAACATAGCAAAACAAGATTAAAAAAAAAGAAAAACAATACAGTAAAGTAATAAAAGGTAGATAAAATAATAAAACAATCAAAATCTGTTACCCACAGAGTTAAAAGCCAGGTCAAAGTCATACTTCTGGAGCTTATTCTCGGTTTTAGCTCCTCCCCTTTTAGCTCCCTTTCTTTTGATTGACCGCCCCTCTTAAAAAAGAAAGTTTGAATAGCAGGTGGGCGGGGCTCAGATCAGAGCAGAAAACACTGATGACCTGAGAGTTTCAGCAGCTTGACCTCACAGGGACTTCTCTTACCTGCACCGCGGCCATCAGGAGAATCTGCTCGTGTTTAATGAACATCGGTCTGTGGAGCAGCAGCTATGTCTTTTTCCTGACGCTCCTCTTTGTGTCCTGAGCTCAGAGGCTCTGAATAAACGCTTGCAGCGGTCTTTCTCCTGCAGGGTGGTTTACAGAGACAAACGGAGCTCCGGTCTGATGATTCATCGAGTGGGAGGATTCTGAAGACCAGCCTGAGGTCTGTTTGTGCTGGACACACGGGGGGGATGTGGGGGTTAGACGGTGGACAGTAGACCAGGGTCACCCAGACTGAGCCCGACGGGAGGCTCAGCTCACTATTTCTAACTGCAGCTTTTATATTTTTGCCGCTCACTGATGTTACACCTCCAACTTTTTGCATTTTGGCATCACTCAGTCTCTGCAGACTCTCCCTCCTCTCCTCTCCCTCCTCTCCCTGATTCTCCGCCCCTCACTCTTACTTTGGGAGACGGGAGCGCTTCTTATAATCTACACCGCAGCACAGACGGGCGGAGATGTTCTGCTGCTGTAGCCTGGAGCCTGAACATGCACTGTCACTTTGATGAGGATACAGCCTCCTGAGCACTGAGGGGGAAAGTGTCGTTAAGGTTGTTTTGTCCACTGCAGAGGACGCAGTGAGGACAGTCCTGTTTTTGTAACCACACATTATTATTTTACATCATAACATTTCATTTTTAATGTAACCTCTGTGTGTGTGTGTGTGTGTGTGTACAAAGTAACTATGTGTAGCCCGTCTGGCTTGACACTGAGATCGCTGCGTTCTCTGCGTTGTGTTGTGCAAGTAATGAGAGGAGTCAACTCTCACTTTGCCAGCTGGGGCAGGTTTATTCTCCCAAAACTGTTTAAAATAAAAACAAAATGAGTACAGCTCAACTTCATACACTGGGTTTCTGCATGCACACCTCTCCTCAGCAGGGCCTCTAGCGGACTGAGGTGCAACATTACAACAAATTAAAATGCACAACATCATGAACAGTTAGTAACAATCTCCTCATGAACAAAATTATACTTTAGGGAGATCCCATTCACCAGTGGCAATTTTATATATATTTTGTGGTTATACATATTT
>VURO01040132.1:0-15263 GCA_015108175.1 Pelvicachromis taeniatus
CAAGTGTGTGTGTGTGTGTGTGTGTGTGTGTGTGTGTGTGTGTGTGTGTGTGTGTGTGTGTGTGTGTGTGTGTGTGTGTGTGTGTGTGTGTGTGTGTGTGCGCGTGCACATCTCTTTTGGTTGGATGAAAATACATAAATGAAGTAGACACATCTGTGGAGTGACTGAAGATTTCTTTCATCCTGTGCAGTTGGGCATTTGCATTACAGCTGTCTTGTGTTAACACATGCTTTATGTACACAGAAGGTCTCCATAAATCATCGGTTTTTGAACAGATTTATTCATAAATCCTTCATAGTGACTTTTACACAATAGATATGAATTTACACGCTACGCCTCCAGTTGACCATGTGAGGAGAAATACAAAACGCAATATTTAAAATAAATGACCAATATGTCGTAGAATCTAGGCTTATGCCATTTTTCAAGGCTGAAATATGCAAGACCTCAACAGTTGCGCTGATGCGTTCCCTTGAGTGAGATGAGCAGTGGATTTCACAGAAGCTGTAATGTATGTGACCCCATCTAGAACAAAGCCAGAGTCCAGACACATGCCCACTAAGGCCACAGTGTGCTCGTGAATTTGAAACTAACATTTGCTCTGTTGTCTGCTTCTTCGCCCTTGAGTTCACTCTATAAGGTGAAAAATGCACTGAACCACTTTTAATATCTACTTTCCTTTTCTTTCCGTCTTGTGATCCTCCTGCTGGATGATCTTTTTCCTTATGGCAGCTTTTCCTACACATAAAGCCATTTTGGCTTTAGAGGATTTGCTTCCTTTTCCAACGCAGCACATAGCATTACATAAGTTTCTGCTCATATTCTTTGTCGTTTTCTCTCATTTACTGCTATAATTGACATCCCTGCTATTTTTTTTTAGATTCATCAGCACAGTTATTTAAATGTGGATGAAAACAGTTGTTTGTAAGTACAACAGCATATTTTAAGTCACCCTCACAGTGTTTTTAGCTTTTTTTTTCCCTTTTTGCCATCCCAGTGTGTGCTGTGTATTGTGCATCATTGTAAGGCTTGACACACTTGCACATCAAGCAATTTAGCACATCAAACAGGCCAAGATGGAGGACTTTTGACTACTGGGGTCGCTGCAAAATGTGTCAGTGCTTGAAGGCATGCTTATAACATGTTCAGATGGAATTAACATAACGTGATTGTGCCCTGCTAAGCAGCTCAGCCCCATCAGAGATCATGCCATCTTTTTAGCTTCTACTTCTATATAAGATTTGTGTATTAGATATAATATTTGGAGCATTAAAACTTTTCAATTCAAATCTTGAAACAGTAATAGAAAACTTTGGGAAAGATGTTTCTTTATTGTCAGAGGGGTGTATAGGAAGAAAAATAGCACTGAGGTTGTTTCCAGATCTGATAACTAAAGCCAATACAGAAAAGGATGGTATGACTATACTTTGCGGCAGGCCAACCTTGAGTTTAAAAAGTCACAATTGCACATGGGTGCTGTGTCCCTCATCACAATACAAGGTGGCGCCAGTGAAAACGTCGGCCTTCATGGCAGGATTTCACAAACCACTGGGTGAAGTCACAGTAACTACATTCATTTTTACCTCCGCCAAGGAAGTTGTGGTTTTTTTGTAGCATTTGCATTAATGGCTTGAAAAGTTTGGTTCTAATAAAACTTTGCAAAGGTGTAGAGTGGGGTCATGGTCGGTTGATAGTCAACAAAAAGACTTATAGGAGACTCACAACCGAAGTGTGGTGCATAATGTCAGCACAGTACATTTACACGCAACACCCTCTGCACATGTGTCTTATTCTGATCATGATGCAGTACACAATTCTTTAAAGTTATACTTTTAAAAAGTACAATCACTAAAATACATGACTAATACTTTTCTAACAAAATTGGAAAATTTTGTGATCAAAAATGTTTTTCATGATTATCCTGATCAAATGTATTTGTACAGCACTATTCAGACACAAGTTTTTCAAACATTATATATATATATAAACATTATATATATATATATATATATATATATATATATATATATATATATAGTGCTGTACAAATACATTTGATTTTTTATGTTATTTCACTGTCAGCCTGACTTTTCTACTTCTTCTTGTTGTCTCTGATGTACTTGTACTGGCGTTGTATCTGGATACACACTGACTCTTATCTATGAGGGTCACTGGGGATTTTTCTGTCGCCTTGTGGCTTTGAGCAATGACAAAAATCAACTAAAAATAAGTTAATTTGTGACTTTTAAACGTTTTAGTCGAGTCCCTCCTCCCCCAGCAGAAAAAAAGCAACATCGATTTCAGATTTTCCCTTTGTTTTCAGCCTTTAAGGTACAGTTTGTAAAGTTTAAAGTCTCCTGACCTATAGCTATATTTTACAGTACATGTGATAGTGTTAGTCTGACTCGTAGAAAAAAGCAAAAAGGTGTCTTCTTCCAAAATGTTCCAAAACACAATTTGTCCCACTCATGTGAGTGAGGACCCACTGCACCAATGCAGAAATCGTCTGCTCATCCCAAACCCAGCAGGACGTGACACTAAGTGGACGCAGGATTAAAAAAAATACATATAAGACAAGGTTTCTAACTGAAATCATAACAGCCAGGCCCGGCGTTAAAACTCAAAACGGATGTCTAAATATGTTCTAAATACAGTAACGTGTCACATCCGCTCGTGACAGCGGCTCTTGTTGCCTGTGAGGAGCTTTTGTGTGGTGAAAGAAATTAAAACATTTTGAGCGAGCAGCAAACAATGGACAAACCCCTGCTGCAAAGACAGATTCTGATCTGCTCTTTGTTTTTGAATGAATTTACCAAAACTGCACATTTCCTAGTGTTGTTTTTCAAATTCATGTTATACTATACAATACTGCTCGTCTTCTGTTCTCTATTTCCAGAAAATAAGGTATTTTTTATGAATTCACCATAGTGGTGTTACAAAAGTCTATACTGTTGTCAGAGTGTTTTCAGTGTGCACCTTGGTCCACAAAACAACAGCAAAAGTCTAAATCAAAACCTTGGGGTGGATAGATTGGTTTATCCATATAAGCCCCCACTATCCCTCCTCCACTCCTTCAATTTACTTTGTTCTAGTGAAGTGCACCTTCATGCTTGCCTTTGCAAATTGCAGTTTTTACTTAACAGAACGCTTAATTGCAGGCACATGCTCGAGTGGTCACGGTGCCCATCAGAGGCAAAATGAGTCACAGCAGCGCAGCATAGATTATTCTGGAATCAGCAGTAGCCGTGCCAGGCTCCCACTTTAAGCTCCCCTGGTTGCAAACCAGAGCCGAGTCCATCTCATGGGCACCAACACCAGATGGCAGAGCCAGTAACAGAGCTGTTGGAGAGGGGGAAAAAATGGCAAGTAGGAATGAGAAATTGAGAGAGGAAATGAGAGGAAAGTCAGAGATTGAAAAGAGAGGATGGAATGCATTTGTGTTCAGTCTTATCATTAGATTTCTAAACTCAAACGGCTGCGGATGGATTTGCATAGCCTAAGGTTGGCAGTGGCCCACTTTCCCCTCACTGGCTTTCTGAAAGACTGCCAGTGCATTCCATTATTTGTGTCAAGGCGGGTTCTGTGATGAAGAAAATAACAGTGCTGGCGCATACTCAGAGTTTATGGTCTCTCCCCTCTATTCCCCTCCCCTCCTGGTTTTCACTGTGTCTGGCTGACTCCTGAACGCAGATATCTGCTGAGGAGGGAAGGCCGAAACAATACAGACAGAGGCAGGCGTACAAAGAGTGCAAGTGAAATGAAAAGAGAGACTGAGTGATCAGTGGATGACACACATGTGCACATTTCTCTGTTAAAGCTGCTAAACCTTATTTGTTAACGCCTGATAACGATATCTCATATGGTGAGGGCGGAGGGCTGGTGGATTTTGGTCCCTCAACTAAGCCGCAAGTCCACCTTGTATGGGCCAGATGTGACGCTTGCACCACAGCTGGCCCGGGCTGCACTCACCATAGCCCAAGTTTGGTCCACTTTTGTGCCACGACTGGCTCGCACCACATTTTCCAGTGCCATAACAGAGCTGGAAATGCCCAGATAAAAGCCCAAATTAGGTCCAGATGTTTGCTATCTGCTTACATTAAGAGTATTTTATGTGCAAAATTTCCACGCTCATCAAATACTTCCTAAAAGTAGAAGTTTGTAGAACAACATACATAAAAATATTATGATGTGATCATAAGCTAGTAGTGTGCATGCAAATTCGCTTCAAGTCTACCTGAACAATGCTTAAAATAACACAGAAGTACTTGTATCTGATTTCCTTCTGCATACTGGCATACTGTACAAGATAGTTTATTTAAGAATAATGACTTTTACTAATATAATTAAGCAAGGGCTAATGCTACAGTCTGTTGAACATGTACATTGACAATAAAGGGCTATTCGGTTCTATTCTGCTAAAACAGTTCCTGGAGTTCGCAGCACAAACAAAAATGTTGTTATTGTTATGCAGTGTATTTGATCTAATTCTCTTTGAAATGGTTGCGTCGAGAAGAGAAGCAGGTCTGCAACCACTCGCAGAAGGTTGCTCTCTTCAAAGCAACTTTGGCATCAGTCTGCTACTGCTAACAGTAGCTACTACTACTGTTAGTCTGAATCAGCTTTTTTTGAACGGGATGAAGTTGGCAATTGCATGCAGATTATGTGTGATAATATGGTATTTAACTGTGATAAATCTGCGTAAATCAAAAATATGTTGTTATCTGTTCCAAAGCCGCATACATAGAAATTCAGATTCAAAAAGAAATTCAGATTAACTGCTTACACTGAGCCAGAACCTCGTCGATCTGAAACAGAAAGACTGAAATTCCTCCACAAACAGTGATGCACTTTCTGCAGGGTGCCAATTTAACCGCAGAAAGCCACAGGACTCACTTTCATGTAAGACTGTAAGGAGAATACAGCCAGACGAGTCGAGTCTCCTGTAGCAAAGAGATGAGCCGCTCTCGAGACTCACAATAAACGACTACTAAATGTGTTGCAATAAATCAGCGTATAGTGTATCAAGTATAAGACAACAAAGAAAAGTGTAAGCTGACCCTGAAGATCCTTACACTCCATACTATGTACATACTGTATTATACCTGAACACGAGTAGGTAGAAGCTTATGGAGACCTACTTTTTCATAAAATGTCACAATCTGGCTGCGTTTATAAAGATAGATTAGAGAGTAATTATTTGCTAACCTTCACCAGTCATGTCAGAAACTGCGAGGAGTCGAGTGTCTGGCGAGAGGGGCAACCTGTGCAATCACCTTGCGATCAAAAGTGGTTGCCCCGAGGTTGCACGCTCAATCTGTGGGTCATCAAACCTGAAAAAATTCAATTCAGTCATTCGGCAGCCATCGATTCTTCCTAGGAGCAAGCACGTAGCTGCCCAGTTTGTACTTAAGTGTAACTGAGTTGTAATTCGCGTTAACCGTGCAGCATTCTTGAGGTTTGCAGTGTTGCGTATGGTCAAGCTTTTTTTGTAAGGCCACACAGGTGCACGTCGGTGTGCACTGCGTTTGCGCATGACTGGCATTTCATGTTTTTGTTCTCGTGCTCCCAATTTTAATATGCAGTGTATAATGTGTATTTATTTACCGCAAGGGTCAAAGTCCCCTCTCAGCTGCCTCTGAGTCTCACTGATACTCTGAATTACAGTGACTGTATTCTACACAGGACGCTCTCGTGGTATGGGGCTATTGTTATTCATGGGCAAGGTGTTTTTCACTGTCTCTGCATATTTTTAGAAATTTGAATAACTATCCCCCTGTGGCTCAGACTCTGCTGACCTAATGAGTCAACCTGACTGATTGACACTGGAGACCATCAGAGCAGCCATTCATCACCGTGTGCGGTGAATAAACATTGGATATTTCATCCTCCCAATGTATGCTTGATAATGGATCATTTTAATCTTTTTGATGAACACATCCCTGATAACGCCTGATCGCCGTCCCATGTCTTAAATTCACAATTGAAGGATGCGGAGACGACCAAGACTTTCAAATATATGAAATTATGATAGCTTATTCGGTTCATGAAAAAACCCATTCTGCTATAAAATTGCTGGTAGCACTAAAAAAAAAGGGGGGGGGGGGGGGGGATGCTTTATTTCCTTTTAAAAAAGTAACTTCAGTTGACAAGTTTAAAAGAAACGTCTTCAGGACAGCAATGAAATGCAGCACATGACTGACTGCGGTGTGAGTAAAATGTGCTGGAAGCTGTTTTAATAATTTTTGCCTCTTCTGTATTCAGAGGCTCACATCAAGCTGTCACTGAACAAGACTTCTCATCGTACATCACTGCTGGTCTGGTTTTGCCTCAGAATAGACCCAAATCTCCTACCTCTGGCATTGTCCTGTCAAAAGTGAAGATTGTTTTAAGTGGCTGTGGATTCTGAGGTGATGCCATCAAGGCTTTCATAGCTGGTGGCAGGAAAATGTTGCCCAGCCACAACTGTCCACAGCCTGGACATCATCCGAGACACCTCCTAACCTACTTAAAGAATTTAATCTCCACAATGGCTTACATCTTTGGCCTAGACTTTGCCAAACTCACCTAGAAACAGGTAATAATGAGTCCAAGTCAAAGTCTTAAGTCCTGGACAAGTTACAACAAGCGGTTCTTAACTACGGCTAAATCCTGGTAGGTATTCTCACTAACGCACACTGGCTGCCAGTCTAGCCCTGTATTATTTACAAGTCTTGCTCCTCAGTGCCCCCCCCCTCTTGCCTTCTTCATCTCTACACACCTTCTGTAATGTTTGTTCTTCAGACCTTTCCATAGACCAAAAGCCTTCCATGTCCGGGCTCCGGCCTCCTATTACCATTGGAAATGTTGAAACTTAAAGACAATTTCAATTTCTCAAAACCCACATTTTCCAAATGGCTTTTGGTCTTGCCCACCAACCCTGCCTGTTGTCCCACTTGACATAATCTTCATACTGTTAGCTGCCTTGGGTATCTTGAAAGGCTCTTTAATCATTTAAATCTATCTTGATAATATATAGGGGGGGGGAAGAAGCCTGGCTCGTTTGTTGGCATATTTAACAGTGAGCATAAATGCAAAAACAAACCTAGAAAGAATGGCTGGAAAATCGAGGTAAGACAGGGAAATAGCACCACAATTATCTAAGTTGAGTAGCTTTTTAGTTTTCAAGGGTGAGGTTCAAACGATTCAACGTGCTTTCATTTCACTTCAACTTAAGTGGAAATGAGAGGCTTTACGTTCTGTATCCAAAGTCAAGCATTTAAATAGCAGGAAATATCTGAGACACAGATATTTGGTTTGCTGTTCAGAGGCATTGCTTGACACTCCTGCTGTCTTTCTCATTGACACTTGGTGGAAATGTTACACATCTTAAACATGCTTCTTGTGGTTTTGCCAGATAGAAGCTATAAGGAGCAGTTGGTTAGCTTGGTTGACACAAAAACGCCTGCAAAGACTGGAGGTAACATTGTTATGCACCTACTATCTTCTGACTTGCTGATGCAGCTGTGCACAAAACATATAGCAATGGTACAGACCTTTTTGGGAGGGGGGAGGCAAAAAAAATAAGTATCTCTGCGTGACTGTGAACAAAACATCGGTTCAGTTCAAGCAAAAGAAATGTAATCAATCTGATTCGAAACAAAGATTTCAGGTATGTGTATGCATACTTCAAGTCTAGCAATTAACTGATTGATGTGTAGCATTTCTGATTTCCCTCAAATGTTTACTGCAGGAGATGTGGATTGCAGAAATTGCATGTAATTGTTTTTTGATGAAGAAGGCATAAAAACCCCTCTTCACATCCCCCTCCTCATCAGCGTTCTCCTTTCCCCATTTACATGGGCATTGAAACCATTTATAAAGTAGCCTAATGCTGGCTCTCGCTGAGGAGTGTCCATCACATGTCAGCAGGAACTCTGTGGTTTAATGGAACACTTGCTATCATTTATACTGCACGTTGGCCTGATTGCTCAAACTATTTAGCAAGTATTTGGAGATTGCAGGGGAATTTTCCGACCCCCCCGCCCAACCCTCTAATCTGAGGATGAGTTGAGCACAGAGTTACTTTAAAAACTGCTTAGACTGGAAAACATACAGTAGGCTTGCCCTTTATATCTTTGGCAGTTCAATCGTAAAATCCCTTAGGGAGGCACACACCCATTTAAAAGCTGTTAAATGATGATTGATGAGGCATCCTCAGTGTGCCCCCTTCCACTACTTTGGAAACAATCTGTTATCCCCAAAACACCAAAAGCCAGGCCACTTTGTTATATTAGACCCCCTAATTTTCTTGCATCGGGGGAATGGGAGGCATTAGCCATTTAAGTGACAGCAGAGATCTTCCAAGGGCAAGATTGAAAGCCCTTATTCTAAGTGGGGGTCAGAGGGCTGCCTGTTTGTTGATACCCCCAGGGGGGACTTCTCACTCCACACTCACATGCTCCCTGTTAAAGATAACATATGGTCAGGAATACATATCAGACAAAAGCAATGAACAAGTGGGGTGATGTTGTTTACTTCTCAGGACGCTAAATCTTTTTCAAATTCACAAAAGAATTTATTACGAGATATCTTTTTATTTTTCTTATATTTGGTAGCTGTCGCTGTTCAGATTAGCGAACACATTCTCTATGTTCACTCTGTATGTTTCTAGTCTGGCAGTTAAACCCTTGGTTGTGCCTGATTTGTACCTTTGCATCTTATAGCTCATATAACCCAAATGTTTTATATTCATAAGTGAAAGTCACCTTCAGGAATTTCAAACTTTGTTTTACTCAATTTGGTCATAAAATTCTATTCAAGGTAAGGAAGTTTGAATTTGCTGACATGTAAAGACAATAGCAGTTGGTTGTCCATTAAAAGGCACGGTTTCCGGGAGAACAAAAGATTATAATTATGTGGCACACTTGATGTACAGTTTCTGCCTGCAGTACAGTACCTTTGACATATTACGCTTGCGTATCAACATTACAGTTAGCTTGCTAAAAGCAGTTTTACATGTGGCTGTAGAAAGAATAATCAGCATTCAGTTTATTTATGCTACAAATAGGTTTAAATGATTTGAAAACATATTCTTGAACAGCCGCAGTGCATTTTATTCTATTACAATTAACAGCAAACATGACACCCCAGCAAAAGGTACATAAATTATATATATATTATATATATATTATATATATTAAATAGCTGATATTTAAACTTTTACAAAAAAAAGTTATAATAAATCTATAGTTAGCATACCAGAATTAAAAACTCAAATTTGCTGTTAGATGCAGGTGGTCTTTTAGTTTTAGCATTTGAACTGTTTAACCATTAGCATTTAAACACTATAAGCTAAAACAGCTGTACTTTAGCTTCTTTTTTTTTTACTTTTTAGAATTTAGCTAAAGTTAAGTGGCATACAGACCAGAAATGACTAAGAGCAATGTAATGCCTGTGTATTGTTTGTGAAATTGTATAATGCCAAGCAAAAATAACCTAACTTAACCTAGCAAACAAATAGAGAGATCATCAATGTGAGTAAAGGATACTGCTTATGGGACAGGGTGGGAAATATGCATTATAGGTTTGCCTATGTAACCAAAGACTGGAACGTCTGCTAGAAGCCAAACTGTCAGGTACAAAGAAATGTACGGTGGCCATGAGAGGCCAAACGCTACAAAAGCACACAAAACACAACGGAAATGTTTCTGGGGAGACAATAACCCGACGGACCAGTTACACGAACCAAAAGCTACATTAAACATTATCTTTGCTAGAATTATTTTTGTATGTATATTCCAGATATCTGTAGTATTTTAAGAATCATGAGATTACAACACATTTACTTCTCCTCCACTTCTTTGAAGTGTCTCCCAGTCCCAGCGCAACGGTTAGCATGTTTTGGTTCGTGCAACTGGTCCGTCGGGTTATTGTCTCCCCAGAAACATTTCTGTTGTGTTTTGTGTGCTTTTGCAGCGTTTTTCTTTTTGCAGGTGTTTCGCGTGCTTTTGCAGTGTTTGGCCTCTCAGGGCCACCGTAGAGATGGGTAAAAATCTCTTGCAGGGCGACAGAATAGTGTTTTAGCTTTTAGACAGTTACTACAACCAAGATTAATCTTGTGTTAATGACTGAAAACCTACATATAATGTTTCTCTTCTCTCATGCTAACTGCCAAATGGTAAAGGAGTAGGCAGTAGGTAGAAGTCTTTCATTTTGTCACGGTGCTTAGTGCAACACTGACACCCCTGCAAATAGCTTGTTTGACATTCTCTTATTGTCAAAACGGAGGAAGATAAAGTGAGCACTTTGGTTCCACACGCCTATCAAAACTGACACAACCTAGAAACACAAATTGCTTGAGACTACTGTGGCAAGATGCAAACAACGCATTAGAGGTTAAAAAAAAAAGGGGGGGGGGGCTTTTCATTGAGTCCCTGATGTTTTGAGCACAAAGCGTGAATTTAGTACATGTGGTATACAGCCCACTTCATTTCACATAACGCAACAAGTTATAGAAATCATTTTGGAAATTGCAGTGAAAATGGGCACAATATGCCTCCAGCTCGTGTCTGCCTCTTTACCCACTTTGAGCTGAGCTTAATGTAATCATTATCTTGTCCTTTACTGGGTTGTTTTCCTGTTGCGACTAAGCGAAACCTATGAACAAAACCACCTCTCACAGTAACAATGTCCCCACTTTTACTTGACTACCGCTTGCATTTGCAAATCATCTGCCATGCGCTGTTCCGTTCTTGTGTTGATGTTACATCTGAAACATGAGACTGGGGTTTAGGGCGGACAAGGAGATCAAATGAAAAGAAATGTTTGTCACTGATTGCGAGATGCACAGACACATCTGTGAGATGTGAGATGAAATCAACAATGGAGATACATTTTGATTCGAGACATAGTCTAGAGAATTGATTGTCAGGCAGGTATTTTCATCCCCCTCCTGTCGCAATAAATTGTCCACTCTGGACTGGTATTGATGCCCCACAGCAAAGGTACAATATGTGAAAACAAGGGAGAGTAACCCAAGAAATAACCCAAAGGATACTCTGAGAGACAGAAAGAGAATCCAGAGGCAGAAAGAGAAAGAATTTCACAGGGAGGATGAATTACCAGGAGAGAAACAAAGACAGAAGAAAATGAAAAGAGTGAGAAGGCTGAAACTGTCCCAGCACCAATAGAAAATCTGTATTGGCTTCAGCCGCGTGAAAAGTTAAACCCTTTAAAGGATTTTCTTTCATCAATGCAACTACCACAGAATGCCCTGACTTATCAGACAAGAGCCCACTGAGCCCTTTGCCCTCACATTACAGATTTCCTACTGAGAGCAAATGGGAAAACTCGATTCTTTGTCTTTGCTCTCTCTGGGCATGCAAACTCTTTCTCTGATTACTGGATGCATGTGAGGACTCGGACACTGTTGGGACACTGTGTCTCGCTTCACTGAAATTGCTGCATGTCTCTGGTCACTCACGTAGCGCCGTAAAAAAGGCTGGAAAATGATGCAAGTACACAAGAGGAAGTATAAAATGCTTGCATGGCTGATCTCACACTAAAGCTCTACTTAATACTCACTGATAAAAGTTCATGAGATTAGGAGGCACATGGCCCGAGGCTCAGAACAACCAAAGCCTCTAAAGCTACAGCTTCTGTTTGGGGTTCGTTCATTGATGCTTTGTGTTTAATATATGCAATTAAGGCTCATTATCTTTGGACTCTGCGTTAATACTGAGGTCTATATTCTCAGTTAGTATCTTGCTATGTGCAGGAAAGATTTGTTTCTATGCCAGTGTTGTCTCAATGCCATGAGCCATTTTCGTACATCGACACATGAGTAGAAACTGGGCGCACTGTCCGAAGTCGTCCTTGCTCACACGTCGCATAGAGCAGGAGATACCCTCCATCAGAAGTGTCCTCACCCCTGCTTTTGGCCGAGGAGGATGCTGCCTTGGTACATTTTATAGGAGGTAGGATGCACGAAGTCCTTGGATTCTCTGGGCAGAGGGAGCTTCATGCCTCATGGCATCTTTCAAGCATACATTATATGTTTCACTGTTTCACATTCAATTTTGTTTTGTTTGGTTTCTACAGCAAAATGTGAAATTTAAGCCTGTCGGTACGTAAACGTTCAAAGTTCCATCCAGGAAAACATAAATCTTTAACTGCTTTAATTATTGTTTGTCTGTCACAAACCTGCGGCGCAATCTCTTCTCATTACATCCTGATCTATGTGTATGAATTAAACGCATGTTCATATCAATATATTAATTAATGATATTGCAAAAATTTATGGATATAATAGGATAACTACCGTTTTCTGGTTGGGTGTGGTACAAGAGGCAAAAAAGCAGCCACCCACTCTAAGCCATAAAGCTCACTGCTCTCCATGCGCTCTACCTTGGGTCTCCTACCACCTCTACCCTTTCCTGCCTCTGATCTTCATCCTCCTTCTCGCCTTTCACCTCCCTTGCCCTCACACATCCTGCAGTGAGGGCCCCAACCTCCACCCCATGCTGACACTGTTCACATGAGGCTTTTCCTTGACCCTGAAGTCAATGGACACACTGCCAGTCTGATCATGTCAGATTAGTGCCTCTCCTCCTTATTTGACTCGGTCGCTCTCTCTCTCCACTTGTCAGTATCTTTGTCTCGCTGACGTCTTTTTCTATTTCTCAAAAGATAGCAGACAGTGTGAGGGAGACAGAATCAAGCGGATAAAGGGAGAGGCGAAACAGCCCATTGTGAGGGGCTGACACGACAGCCATTATCGTTGCATGATGGCCAATTATAACCTCTTTTTCACTATTTGTGTTGGTGCAGTAGACAGGATTTCAAAGTGTAAGTAAAGTGTTGCCTCTTTAATGACAGTTTACAATGAGAGTTTCTCTTTATCACAAAAGCTTCCTCCAGACAAAGCCAAAAGTGTCAATTTAACACAGCAGCTTTAAGCCTCAGGCACTTGGCCACTGCGGGCTGTAAATGAGTTTCATTGTCATTGCAGAGCTGCAGTGACGACAGTTTAAAGTAAAGGCTTAAGCAAGAAAAAGCAAAAGTGGAGTAAAGTAACAATATGGTTTAGGAGTTATAGTAAAACTCAGTCTGATCAACATTTTTTCAGCTTATTCATTTTGACGGCTCATTTTAAGATTCCCGACATATTCAAAGTGATTCAGAAGAAAAAGTAAATGTAAAAACCTTCCTCCTGTTACATTACCTGAACTTTCACCATGTCAGGTTAAAATATCCAGGAACACTGTGACCTTGAATCTTTCCGAAGGGATATCTTGACATTTAAGTACAGCGTGTAATCAAGGCTCAAAATCCATGCAGCCTCCTACTGGTAACCCACATTTACCTTTTTAGCATGAAAAATGCGCTCCTCTCTCCTCAGGTTGTTGGAGCGGCAGTTTAACAGGCAGTGACATGGCAGATTCACACTCTGCCACTAAGGGACTGTTTAAAAATGATTGGGGTGGGGAGAGATGCTTGAAGTTAATTCATAAAAATACGCTCCTCAGTGCTAATCGTGTCAGACATTCAAACTGCAACAGCGTCCCCCAGCATTTCATGGTGGAAAATAAAAAGAGGATTCCCAGAAGTTCTGTGAGGCTGTGCCTAACATAGGAATGCAAATGTTAATGCCATCACGCCAGCATGCTCACAATCAGTCGCACTGTTATGAGCAATTAACGGTAACCACAAAGTCGGTGTCCAGTTCTGCAGTTAGTCATGAACCAAATAAAGTGCGGCACATACAGAGAAGTCCATACATTTTTGGACAATGACAAAATTTGGGTTATTTTGCATTTGTATACCAAAAAAGTGGATTTTAAATCAAGTAATGAAAATGTGAATGAAGCTTAGTTTTTAACAGAAGTATTGCATTAACTGTGTAGGAATTACAGTTATTTTTATACACAGACCCCCATTTTCTGTTCCCTGTTTCAGTTGGCTGCCCTTCCCCCAACCTGGTTCTGTCGTAGGTTTCTTCCTGTTAAGAGGGAGTTTTTCCTTTCCACTGTCACCAAGTGCTCTATATTATTATATAGATGTTTTTTTTTTTTGTTTTTTTTTTGCCTGTCCCGTTTTGGATCATTAGCAATCAGAATTATTATCTGAAGGCCAAAACAGGTGCTCAACGGATTTATTTTACAAAATGGACCATCATGGCTTTGCCATATTGATCCATTTGATTGGCTTTTATTATTATTTATTTACTTTATTTTCAGTTATTGTACATGGGACAGACATTATTATGGGAAAGGAAAAGGAGAGAGAGAGAAAGAAAGGGAGGGAGGGAGGTGGGTAGGGAGAGAAAAACAGAGGGGACATATAAGAGAAAAAAAATCCACTGGATCACCTGTTGAGACAAAAAAGAAACAAAGAACAAAACAAAAGAAACAACTATAGATCAGGTTTTTACCTCACAATAAAAAGCTCCTTGAGGTGACCGTTGTTGTGATTTAGCACAATACAATTAAAATTGAGTTGAATTGAGCTAAACGAAATCTTTATCCCGTAAGTATCTGGAGCTGATTCCAGGTGTTGAGCCTGAATTTGGTAGTTTTTCACTGGAACTGGAATGAGATCCAAAGAGGCAGATGCAAGTGAGGCCCACCATCACTAGACTGAAAAAGCAAAATGTTAGGATTCTTAAATAGAATGAATGCAATGGCCAGTTCAGCAAAACCAAAAGGCCCAAAAAGACCATAGGAGACAACAAGCATGCATGAAGACAGAATTATTTTCCCGGTTAAGAAAGAAGTTGGAGTGAAAAGAACTCCTTCATAACATCTAGTCAAGTCAAAACCACTCTCAAGGAGAACGTGAACAGTCAAGAGACAGCTTCATACAGAGGTTTTACAACAAAGTGCAAACCAGTGGTTACACACAGAACAGAAAGGTAACATTAGGCATTATCAAAAAATCTGGGGAAAAAAATACCTGGGCCAAAGGAACAATGATTATCTTGGAATGAAAGGGAAGGGTAAATTATGGAGAAAGAAACGAGTAGCTGATGATCTGAAACATGTGTCAGTGCCCATATATATTTAGACACTGACACAAGTTTAGTTTTTTTTACCTATTTACTAAAACAATTCAATTTTATTTATATAGCGCCAAATCATAAAGAAGGAAGACAGGATAGAGACATGCTGTGGAAGAGAGCCAGAGATTAATAACAAGTATGGTTGAATGCAGGGAGATCTATTAACACATGGTGAATGAGAAAGGTGACTGAAAAGGAAAAACTCAATACATCAAGGGGGTCCCCC
>VURO01040137.1:0-10582 GCA_015108175.1 Pelvicachromis taeniatus
AACCCGGCAGTCCCTCCGTGCGGTCTTCTTCTTCTTCTTTTTAAATTTTACTGGCGGTTGGCAAACAACTGAATGGTGCATTACCGCCACCAACTGGTATGGAGTTTGACTGGAACGTCATTCAAAAAAAAACCCCAAAAAACCTCATCACTCAGCCAGCTGTTTCCAATCAGCCGTCATCTGTGACCAGCAGCATTTAAGCTGTGATGCAGCAACCGTCGAAGTGGGATTATTACACTGAACTGGAACTGTCGGCTAGCGAACCTGCTAACTTTGATTTTCTGGTCTTTTACGTCCTGGAGAGTCGGGCGGAGAGAAGTTTCGGGGAGCACCACTCGTGCACTGGGCTACCACAGACAAGGAGACGCTGGGGAGCAAAGGAGGAGCACAATTGGGAACTGCATTATTTGTGAACTGTTGGAATACGTTTTGGAGCACTGTAAGTAAACACACTGTCTTTTCACCTCAGTCTAAAAACCGCGCCTGGGTCCTCTTTCCCTCTCACTTCCACAACAATTCTGTCTGAGAAGGGAATAAAAGCCTGTTTCCAATAAACGCCGGTCTCTTTTAAAAGCCAGGCCGGCTGGATAATTTTTTGAATAAACGCCCGGGCTACAATTGGAAGATATACGGTATACTCTATCTGAAGGCTATTAGATGGCAATAGCTGTGGCTGCACAAAGATTCCCGGTGAAAAACAGATTTCTGAGCTGATCTCTGCAAACACTTTGGGGTCACACTGAGTAAAAATGTAGGTCTGTTTTGTAAAGCTTGCTCAGACACCATGTTTCAAAGTAGAGGACGATATGGATCTTAAAGCCTCTCAGTGGCTACCAACACATCAGTCATAAGCAGTCAGTCAATGCTAACAGTCTTCCACGTGTCCAGCTTTTTGTAACCAACACAGCGATGGTGAAAAGGCTGATCAAAGCTGTCAAACGTGACTTCAGAAACCAATGAACGACGTCACAGTAGCCACGCCCTTCTGTTGCACTGTCTGTGAGAGGAAGTGAAAACTAATCGCTGTACTCAGACAATAAATACACACCAGGTAACGATGGGAGAGGAAACAGGTGAAAAACAGCTGACACCACAAGAAAGCAGAACTAAATACAAAGTGACAGAAGACCGCCAAAATAAGACAGGAAATAACACAAAAGAGAGACTGAAGAACAAAATGTCAACGCCAAAGGAGATGACTAAATACTACATAACCAAACCTAAACATAAGCTAAGACGTAGGGCTAAAAACAAACAGAGCCTGCCTGAGGATCTCATAAATGACATTCAAGAAAATAGAAATATTAAATGATCCTCAAAACAAGCAAAGACAAATTCAAACCCCTGAGTTTAACAATGACACCAGCAGCTGAAACTGAAGCTTAAAGCAGTTTTCATGATTCGTTTCCCATCATATTATCAATATAATACTATCAATATCTGACCTTTTGACCTCTACGCTGCAAAGTGAATTAAAATGGTGTCTTAAAGAAAATTAAACGATCTCATAGGGGATATGTTTCGTTTTGTATGCTGCTGAATGTGCGTGACTCAGTGAAATGCAGGTCATCTGCCTTCCTCTGTATTCCTCTGTGGTGCAGACGTGGAGATTTCCATAAAGTGATGAAGCCAGCACATCGTAATATTCCAGGTAATTGATGAAATTGGCATTTCTCCGTGTTGTAACTTCCATCGTAAACACAACATCTTGACCGGGCCTCTCTGGCTCTGAGTGAACTCAGTGAAGCTTTTTGGTGAAGTGAGGTAATATAACTGCTCTGAAGTCATCTCATGCCTGTGTGCGTTTCAGTACAGTAATGATGATTATTCTAAGCTGATCTGATTTAATCTTATTTGGGAGAACAGCCTGAGAGATTCAGTCGCTGTTGAATTGTTATGATTCTTTCTGTTACAAACATGAAGACATTTCCACCATAAACTGCAGAAAAGGTTCAAATTCCTGCATAAAAAACTGACGAAATGCAGGAAATGAAGCATCCGATGCTCTAAATTTACTCCAGACTGCCCCCAAAGTTCAACAAAACCTACGTCCATTAAAGCAGTGCAATGCTTACAAAGCAAAAAGTCTTGTGTGATGCGTGACTTTGTGAGTAACGCCATCTATTAATTATGTAGCTTTATTCTCTATTTAGACATTCCTTCCTTCAGTCTCTTGTCTTGCTCCCTCACAGAGAGCTGTATTTGTATAAATGCAGATTTTGACATTGGTGCTGAAAGGTGCGCATCAGCTGAACTCCAAGTCCCTGTGAGAAAACTCACTCGAGAAAGTCTCATTCCTTAAATCCTTTGAGCCTTGATTGAAATTCACAGGGACCATTACCGCCTGAGGGTCCCGTCCAATTCAGAATGAGAGCGTTCCTCCCCACCACCACCACCACAGGGGACCCCACCGTGAATCGGCGCCGTCCTTCTTTTCTAAGGGCCCGTCTGTCATGTGTCAGGATTAGTCAGCCGGAGAGGTGAACCTTGTTATTGGAAAGCACGCCTGTCTCGCTCGCTCTCCCTCCGCCCGACTACCTGATCTCCAGGAGAAGGAAGTGTCCAATTTTTGTGATATTTTACTTTGTAATGAAAGTGTCAGAGGGGATGTGAGAAGGAGGAGATGCACCATAAATTCCCACCTTTGGCGAACAGGGTGGAGTGGATCCTTGTCTGCGCCGGTCTGGCTGCTCGCTGAGTCCATGTTTTATTCACAGTTCATGTTCACCTCTTTGGGCTTTGACGTCGATGACGATGTGCCTTCAATTGGCGGGTAAAGAAGGACGCTCAGACTGTATGTGGGAGTTTTTTTACCTTTTCAAACTGTACTTTATTTTGTCCATTGCTTTCAGAAAGAAGAGAGTTGAGGAGCAGTTTTAGTGGGAATTAAGAATAACAAAGTGGGTTCTTTGTGAAATTCATGACTGTAGAACCTGATCTGTGGAGTCTGTGTGTATATATGTGCACACAAACAAAACATATCCCCATATTTGACTACAAAAAAAAACAAGAACGTATAAATGGCGGTAAAGTCAGATTATTGGGCAGAGAAAAAAAAAAGCAAAAACAGATTTATTATTTTTAATGAAGCCATGCAATACTACTGTAGTTTGTAGCTAACTGTAGAGCAAACATGTATTTACTTACAACATTTATTTACACATTGAATCCCTGAGATATCTTAATATAAGATTGCAATTGCAATTTCAAAAATATATCTAAATTCTTCTACATGTTAAAGAAATGCTGCTTTATGTAAGAAATGTACCAGCATCAGTTTTATGGGTTAAAATGATAAGAAATACAAAATTACAGAAAAAGGTGAAATAGAAATAGGAAGATTGTTGTTACTATTATTATTATTATTACTGTGGGCCCATTGTAAAAAAGAGAACTTTTTTATAGTAAATAAAAATGAAAACAGGAGCTTTTCTGTCATTTAATTGTTCACCTATTACTAAATAACTTGTAGCATCCACAGGGGAAGTCTTTATCAGCTGTAAAACTTATTAAAATGCATTTAAAAGTCCAAAATTGATACCCCCTCGCACATTTTGTCTCACAAGTTGTCAAGATTGGAGTCTTGGCGGGGCCGATTTTGGCCCAGGGCCTTATGTTTCATATCCCTGCTGTAAATGATTGTGCTATGTGTATAAGTGAACTTTCACCAAACAAAGTCTAAAACAACGAGCAGCTCTGCGGCTCTCTGTAATGACACCTGAGCTGTCAGGAGTGTTTCAACCAGGCTGACAGGTGATTGGTCAATTTTAATTACAGGCCCCTCTGCCCCTATCTTTCTCCTGCAGATTGGACAGCTTCATTAACTGATGGGAAAGAGTCAGTGCTCACTTTTAATTGTTTGTGTCGTTGAACCATGCCGGTGTAAAACCAGGCTGGCACCAATAAATAATATGAGTTTAAATAGAGACGAGAAGGGAAGAGAAGAGTGTTTGCATGAAGGATCAATAGCTAATCCTGAGCTTAATCTGGTGCCTTTGGTTTACAGGGTATCTGTCCTGCCTCTCTGCTGCCAGCTGCTTCTTTATGAGGAAAACAAGATCGTTTGTGTCTGACAAAAAGCTGCAGTGATTTAGGAGCTAATGCCTCCACCGGAGCAGTGTCTGCACAGGAAGACGGCTTATCTCAGCCTTAAAAATGAACAACAGAGGGAGAGAGAGCGATACAGACACAGATTTTTAAAGTTTCCCACGTACAGTCACACTGTAAGAAAGCCTGCTCACGTCCAAGTGCCAAAAGCTGCAGTTCCCCCGATGTCCACCAGAGGCTTCAGAACTGAGTCCCCATAGACTCGCATGTTAAAATGTCCAGCAGAAATAAACAAGTTTACAGCCTGATGCAAAAGCAGATTTGGTCTATAGATAATTTCTCCTTTCATAACAACTTTTAGGGGAAATCATTTTTTATAATTCACCTGCTTAAAGTTGCAGCCTGTCATTTTTTGAGGTTATTTAATAAAAAGGATCCTGTAGTCATAAATATACACAGAGTAATATGAGATTACATATTCCAGCAGACTCCATTCCACAATCTTAAGATGAATCTATTGAAAATACATAGAAGCAGGTTTGCCCCACACATAGGCGAGGAAGACCGCACCTTGGGTTCTGCACTTGGGTTGCGAGGGGTAAGAAAAACAGGATTACAGACAGTTGACTGCAATCTACAATCCACCAATAAAAATTTCAAGCGTGCCTTAAATAGGGGCGTGGCCTCTTTGACTGACAGGTGGACAATGACACAGGCGGCTACAGCCACTAGCTGTTTATTATTAACTTTAGATTTCTGATTCATTTTACAGTTTGTGTCTTTTGGGCTTCTTGCTTTACTTTGATGCATCTTTTCTCTGGTACTTCCTGTCAGTCTGACTGTCTCCCCTGTTATTTTTGACCAATCGTCTGATGTGCATCACCCACAGCATGTGAGGTCAATGCAGGAGCTGACAGAGAGCAGCATTCAAGAGCTATGCGAGCTGGGAGGAGTGGAGGCGTGTTGAGTTTGGGCGATGCACGAATACAGTAAAGTTACACCCACACCTCAACACTGCTGAGCTGAGTATCACCACCAGCTGGGTTTGAAGCTACACTTATTTCCAAAATGAAGCCGAAAATGAGAAGAAGACATGGGAAGCAACCTGGACCCGTCACTTTTATGGAAATCTACAGCTGACGGCTGTTGTCGAATAAAATTAAGGGGGAAAAATTGCAGTTAAAATATTAAAATTGTTCTGCAAGATGGCATGCATGACAATCACAGTGGATTCATATTTATGAAAAATCTCAAGCTGCTTTGTTTTCCATTTAATACCAACTACTTAACTTCAGTGAGGCACAGCTCCCCTCGTGAGGATTTCAAACTACTGGATGCTACTGAAGGAAAAAAGGCTCAAACATTTGTGTGCAGCAGTTTGTAAGATGATGTTCTGAGAATGCTGATTAGTCAAATTAGCTGCTCTTCTCCCCACACTGGTGAAATCCAACATCAAACAGACTTTGTACTGGAGAGCTGGCAGGTGAAAGAGTCTCTAAGCTTCGATCTGACTGCGCCTGACATTTGCATTCTCAGACAGAAGCCGTGATTATTATTGGCTTCGTATGGTGAATAACAATCCAAACAAGTGCCTAAAACTTCAGCACACTTCAGCACACGCGTCCACACAGAGGCGCTCGTAAATTCTCCCACACATGTATCCCTCCCGCTCGCTTTTATAATATCTATGAGGCTATCTCGCCTCAGATTCGATTCCGAGCCAACGCTTCAGTGCTCAGACTCATCCTCTCCCTCCTCCATCAGCCTCCAGCTTCAGCTCCGAGGAATAACTCACCGCCCGCCGGCCCACGGTAATATCGGGCTGCCTATCGATTACACAGCCGGCCACAGAGAGATGGACTTCTTCAACAACAGGCAGACACTGAGGAGGCAGAGCGACACTGCAGTGTGAAGCACAGAAATGATCTGAACACACGTAAAGTCCTGCCTTTGTGCTGCAGTGGCTTTTAAACATGCAGGATCACCTGGAAGCTTGTTTGCATGTCATCTCTGTGAGCTCCTGAGGCGAGGTCATCCTCGGTGGGTGGGCGAACACAGACAAATCAATGGAGGCTGTCATGTTTTGACTTGCATCACATGAACGGGAAATTAGACCCAGAGACAAGTGGTTGCTTTGAGGGTGGAAACACATTCACACTTCAGGCGTCCTTCGGTGCACTCAGCGTGCGTCCTCCACGTACCACTTCACCTTGTTTGCATTTGATCCTGCAACGCCACAAAGGCAAAATTAATTCAATTAAGCCCAAGATGTCCTCATGGATCAGCGACCTCCACTTTGTCTTTGTGCACACACTAATATATATACACTCCTCACATTCACTACAAACATACACACCTGCCCTTCATCCCTCCCTCTCTGTAAATTGAATCTAGCTCCACTCTGATCATTAGCCTAACCAGCTGAAACTGGACTGAAAAGCAACAGGCTGTTTCTCACGAGCTGTCGAACTCGCTAGATGCAGGAAGGTTTGTAAAAGCACATAAAAATAATGACACAATGACAATTTTTGTAATCTGTCCTCCGTCGTTTTTCAATTTTCATGATGTCCTGTTTCGCTTACATCAAAATCTATTTGGACCTCGTACTCAGAGCTCCAGGAAAAATGCAAATACACCTCAACTCTCATCTTTAATGTGATTCATTTGTCAGAAAATAAAGAGGGAACCGGCCTCACCTGATCATTAGACAGTCTGTTGTCTCTGATTAGGACCACTGTGCAGAAAAATGTCTGTACATCCTTAAATAGATAGTCTAATGTTTTTGTTAAACCCCTTAAATTAAAACTGAAAAGCTGCACTTCAGTCACATCTCGTGTCTTTGAGGTAAAATCTCCTGTGGTGGTATGCAGAGACATAGTTAGAAAAATATATTTCTCATCATCCAAACTCTGTAAAACCTGCAATAACCTCTGTTTTGATTTGGGCCCAATGCAATAAACGCTGCTCATTTCTACGTCCTGCAGAAACATCATTAATTTGGAGTCTTGTTTGGTTCCGCGTAAAGAATTAGTGTCATTTTCACGATTTCTCAGCTCTGTTTTTGGATTCTACCCAAACTCCTGAGGGAAATATTGAGCTCTTTAGCTGTTAAATGATCTCCCATGTTCACCTGCTCATTCCTCTGTCTTCAGTTTGCTGCTTAGCAGGGAGTGAACAGAAGCCCTTTGAAAACAGCTGCCAGAGTGAGACTCCTTTTAAATGAACCCCATAAGGCCTTGCAGATTTTTTTCTTCTTCTTTTGAGTTTCCACCAGAAAAGCATCCTTAAATCTGTAACCTTGGGCTGTATAAAGTATAAAGTGACTGATGTAAAGAACAGAGGAACATTTAGTGTAGGTTAGACAGTGTGTAAAAGAATCATAGCCTCATAGATTTAAAGCTTACCCATTATTGTAATGTTTCCTTACTTCCTGTCATGTTTCTCCTGTTTCCATGGTGGATGGTCATATTAAACATGACCATCGAGTCGAATACTGAGGTGTGTAAAGGTCACACTTCAGACTGCTCTGAAGACTCAGTTTCACACAGTTATTTCTTGTCTTGGCTCTCTATTAGAATAGAATATCCCTAATATGGTTATTTTAGGCATAGAAGCCCCTCCCACCTGCTGTCAACCCTTATATTTAGCTGGCTAAAGTGGGAGGAGCTAAAGGGCAGACAGAGTGGCTGTGGCTGTGTCTCAATATGCGTACTTGTGTGTACTTGTGTGTACTTGTGTGTACTTGCGTTCTCGCAGACTCGTGATACGTCATCAGTCGGAGACAAGTACTGTCCCAATTCAAAGTACGCATCAAAGTACTCACCCTCGTGGGCCACATTTGTAGGCCGATTACGTCACAGCGACGCAACGTAGGCTGGCCCAATTCGTAGACTCCTACAAATGCGGCCAACATTTCCTCGAATTTGTAGGATGGGTCTGGTGTATCCTACGTGGCCCACCATATCCCAGAAGTCATAGCGCGGCCCAGCCATTTTCAGTTTCCACCACTGGCGGCAGCAACGGAGACAGTAAAACCGAGGAGGTGGAAGCGGTAAGGGTGGGAACAGCTGGTGACGCAAATCTGAAGGCTAGACCGTCCCATTTCACAAGCCTCGCACTTCCGGCCTTCTCGACCTTTGGAGCTCCCAGCCGACGTACGCCGCCTCGGCTACGGCCCACGAGGGATGCGTCCTAGAAATTGAGACACAGCCAGTAAGAACTGAGAGGTTGCACCAATGCCCGGTACAAGACAAAGATGGATTACGTTGAGCTGTAAAGCATGCAAAGCTACTTTAAATAGTCCAAGAATAAAATTATGGTGCTGGAAATGAGCAGAATGAGAAACGAGTAAATAACAAGCAGGGCTGCTAACAGGAGAACAAATCTGAATTCAGCAAGTCAACAAGTGATGAGCAAAGATGCATTTGCACATAGAGAAACCAAGAAGAGGCCGACAAGATTCAGAGAGCAAAGAAAAAGGATCTGAGGTAGTGATTGTGTGTTTGTGTCTTTTCTTATATCCAAACATTTGTGCACCGTAAGCTGTTGAGCTGTAAGCTTTGCAGACTCCAACACACATTACTGGAGTATCTGAAAAACAAAAGATTACAGCTGACAGCACTGAAAGTGTCCCAGAGATGCTGCTGTTACTCCAGTCACTACAATTAAATGCCACACACACACAAAAGAGCATAAATGCTGACAGTCTAACACTTCTTAGCGCTTTAAAAGACACAGGAGAAGACACGTGGAAGTGTGGGACCATCCTCACAAAGGTTCATCTTCTAGGGAGCAGGGAGGTGATCAGTACAGTCATCTGCCCAATTAAAGCTGGTAGAAGAAGAAACTATAGAATAAAACTCATTCACACTATTTTACAAAGGAAATTAAAACTACCATAATGATACAATATTAAAGTCTGTAACTACTTTAAATATCTACCAGCCTTAACTGTTTATAACAGGAAATATGAAAATGGTAATGAGGAATCAGACTGTCTGACTGCCATCCAGTCCACCTCTCACTCAACATCTACAGCCCCTCCTGTTGGTAGTATCTCCATAGAAACCCTTATGACCTGGCCACCAGGTACCCCCCTCCCAGGCCTTTCCCTGGGGCCACATTATCCTGGGTATAGGTCTTTTGATTAGTCCTCACTAACGTGCCTTTGGACACCCTACCAGGGACAGATTGACCTTTACTTGGGGAGACAAATGCCTACAGCAAAAAAAAAAGGTGGAGGTGATGAGTCTATGTTCCTACTCTGCACTAAAAGCACAACCTGTGAACGGCGACCAAAGGAAGAAAACCATTAATGGAAGCTGTGGAAATGATCGTCCTCTGCAGGCTTCCCGGGCTCAGCATTATTTGCAGTTTATGCTCACCTTTCTCAGAGCTTTTTCAGCTCATCATGCACTTTTCTGTTTTCATAACCTGAGTCAGGGCTTTGCTGTCATTTTGATGATATATCATACAGAGATACAGACAAGAGTAGAAAACTTTGAACAAACAAAAAGAAAGAAACTTAGCTGTTTCTTTGCTTCCTGGATTGACTTCACTGGTTCCAGCACTGATGAAGTCATTAGTTATGACACCTGTTGTTTAGAAGTAAAGCTCAACATGTCCTCAACCTCAGGTGTCAGTAAACAGTGGTGTGAAAAAGTGCTTCCCGCTTCCATATTTTATATTCTTTGTATTTTGTCACACCTAAATGTTCATCAAATAAATGTAAATATTAGACAAAAAAATAAGGCAAGTAAACACAAAATGCCATGTCTAAATGAAGGTGTTTATTATTAAGAGGGAAAAAAAATCCAAGCCTACATGGTCCTGTGTGAAAAAGTGATTTAGAGCTTTAGAGATGGGGTGTGGGACTCAGTCATGTGGGAGGATCTCAGAGGAAAGCAGCTGAGCGGCCACGTCAAAGGAAATCAAATGAGCTGGTTCAGCGTCTGAGTATAATGCCTCCTGGATGACTCCTAGGTGAGGTGTTTCCAGCGTGTCCTGGGTCTGCCCCAGGACGGATGGATGGACGGATGGACGAACGGATGGATGGATGGACGGACGGACGGACGGACGGATGGATGGATGGATGGATGGATGGATGGATGGATGGATGGATGGATGGATGGACGGATGGATGGATGGATGGACGGACGGACGGACGGATGGATGGATGGATGGATGGATGGACGGACGGATGGATGGATGGATGGATGGACGGATGGATGGACAGATGGATGGATGGACGGATGGATGGATGGATGGATGGATGGATGGATGGATAGACGGACGGATGATGGACGGACGGACGGATGGATGGATGGATGGACAGATGGATGGATGGATGGACGGATGGATGGATGGATGGACGGATGGATGGACGGATGGATGGATGGACGGATGGATGGATGGACGGATGGATGGATGGATGGATGGATGCATGGACGGATGGATGGATGGATGGACGGATGGATATAAAAAAGCTTTATATATTTTTACATAGCTTGTCTGCATAGCTGCAATTTCCAAGTCT
>VURO01040142.1:0-10305 GCA_015108175.1 Pelvicachromis taeniatus
GCTAGTAGCGCTAGCGAGCGGGCTAGTAGCAGTAGCGAGCGGGCTAGTTGCTAGTAGCGTCGGTGCACGGCCCGCCTTCCAGGTGGAGGGCAACGGAGCGACTGCTCCACCAGCCTCGGCCGCGCCCCGCAAAGTCAATAAGAGTCATATTAAAGCTAACTAGCCACAGACATTGTTGAAGCAGGGCCGCGCTATGAATTCTGGGACACCGCTTCTTCTTCTTCGGGGTTTAACGGCAGCTGGCATCCTTGTACATGCAGTGCTGCCATCTTCTGTTTCAGTCTGTTATTACACTCTTAAATCCTACAAAGCTTCAAACGACGTGTCGAACATTAAATTAGTCGTTGACGATTTTGATAGTCGACGTAGTCTTGACTAGTCGACTAATCGTGGCAGCCCTAGAGCTTATAGGTACTCACTTACTTTGATAGTCAAGCTTAAGTGGCCCCTGAAGGACCTGCCATGTAGGGCACTTTCATTGGCTTAAGTCTTCAGTCCCATATGTTGCCCATTTTTCTTACATCTCTGCCACTAAACACCTTCCATAATGTGTTAGTGAAGGCCGAGTGTAGCTCTCGTGCTGCTGATGTTCAGCGGGAGGTGAGTGATTGATGTTACTCTAATTAGGCAATGTAAGTGGACCGATATCAGCCGAGTACCTGTAGGTGAGCAATGTCAAGGCCCAACGCTGGTCTGGTTCTTCATTTTTCTGCTCCATTTGTCCACCCTAGTAAGTCTGGCAGGCTTTGAAGTTGGTAGCTAGCTGGGTGGCTGTTAGCTTGTGTCTAAAGGAATTATCTTAAAAATCCATAACTTCCTGATGCTTTGGTGTAATACGTATTTAACTACTTTGAATATGTGTGAGGGCCTTTAAACAAATAAAGTGTCATTTCATTTGGCAGCACAGACACAGAAAGTACAAAGTGTGAATTGTGCTTTATTGTGCTATTAGAAATGTTTCCAGGTATTTAGAAAAGACGGATAGACATTTACAAATTACACAAGAAGCCTTCCGAGGTCTTTACTTTTTAAAGAAAGTTTTTTTTTTTAAGCTACAACTAACGAATTAGCAGTGAGCTAAATGGTTGGGAATGAAGATCAGGACCAAGTTTGTGATAAAACCAGTCGTAACATTAGCATTAAGGGAAATGTCTTCTCCTGTGTCTGTGTCGGTACCGTGCGTCTCCCGTGTGTCTGTGGCAGGTGAACGAAGCCGAGGAAGAGCGACTGCGCAGTGAGAGGGAGCACATGCGTGTCACGCACGCCTGTCAGGAGGCCGAGGCGCGGGTGCAGATGCTGCAGAAGTCCCTCAAGAGAGGCATCATCAAGTCCAAACCTTACTTTGAGCTCAAGGCCCAGTTCAACCACATCCTGGAGGTAACGCAGACACAAAGAGCCCAGTGAGACCTGTTTTTGAGGTACCTTCTGTTTAGTGTTTCCCCCACTTAGAAAGCTTTAGCTGCTGATTTGGCAAAAGTTCTGTAATATATTCAGTATTTTATGGATTTGCTGGAGGTCGCTGGGAGGTTATTTTCCTACTGGCATGAAATCAATGTTGAAATTGATGATGAAAGTTGCTTTGTGTGACTCCAGGAGCACAAGGCCAAAGTGCTGCAGCTGGAGCAGCAAGTAGCCAAAGTGAAGACCCGCTATTCCATCGCCCTGCGCAACTTGGAGCAAATCAGCGAGCAGATCCACGCTCAGAGAGGGCGGGACCCGGGCAAGGGGGGAGGACACCCCTCTATCTGTGCCGGGCGGAGCCCCCCTGTCGGAGCAGAATCTGACATCAAAGGTCAGGCTGAAGGTGGAGCCTGTGGCGGCGCCGTCGTCGGAAGAGACGGAGGGGACGCATCCTTCGACCTGGTGGAGAGATACAAGGAGAAGGAGCATGAGAAGGAGAGGGAGCGAGCCGGCTCGGATTCCCTTTCGGTCTTCAGCCTGCAGACCATCGCTTCCGACTTGGAGAAATACGACTCGGTCGAGCACCTCGGGGACCTCAGCGACGTGGGCAGCATCACCGGGGATGAAGGGGAGAAAGAAAAAAGTGGAGCGATCAATAAGAGAGACAAGCTGGTGGAAGCGAGTGCCAAAGAGCGGCAGCAACAGTTCCACAAGCAGCACCACCGAAGCTTCAGTTTGTGAGGCTGTCGTAGAAACGGCTGCTGTAAACAAAAACGCAAACAGGAGTCCACATTAGGGCAAACTGTGCTCATCACGAAGGTACCAAACAAAAGTAGGAGACAGGAAACGAGCTGACAAAGAAGCAAAGCTGCAGCGATGGGTGTAAATAAGCACACGCACATTATTCTAAAGCTGAACACAGTAAACAGCGTAGCCTAGTTAGAGCACTACAGGATCTACAGAGCTCACATCCCTGCAGGACAAGTATTCAGTGTATTTACTCCCTGTGAAGGATTCTGGGTAGAATTTGTTCCTTGAGCATGAAGGAGCAGCCAAGAAAGACGAAAAGCCTTGTTTGAGCAGACATATTTAAAAAGGCATCATTTTTTGCTTTCCCAGGCTAATTGTTGATCTAACTTGGTGAGACTGGTAAAAACATCCTCCCTCGTCCTCCTCTATTGTTTCCTCTCCAGTCGAGTCGAGTCTCATCAGCGATCGCTTCAAGGTAGAAGGTGGCAGGGCCCCCGAGAGCCCCGCCTCCTCATCCAGTGGGGACGAATGTAAAAAAAACAACAAAAACGAGTGAAAGCATGTTTGGATTCTCGGCCCATGTATTTATTTCCTGTAACATGCTGCAAGTTTTCGCACGAGGGAATGCGTTTTCTGAAAATCCCTGAGATGAGTGTGAAGGCCGCATGCACGCCATCGTTTCGGTCCCTGAGCGCCGCTTGCTGGAACAAACGCTGACACAATCCGCCCTGTTTGTTTGATTTGGCGTCGTAACACTGAACTGTCACCATCCACATGATTTGGATGTCGTTTACATTTGTGGATATCTTTTTTGTTGTGATTTGAGGTGTGCCTTGACACAAGCGACTTTAGCTCCAGTAGTAGTTTGTTGTGATCTGTTTGGAACCATTTCAATATGAAGCCTGTGCCCTTTTTATGATTTTTAGAATATTTTTTAAAGCCTGACTGATTTCTGACAAGAATGAAAAGACTTCTGATTATGTTTTATTTTTTATTTTTGTTGTTCTTTTATGATTGTTTTGCTTCTTTGACAAAGTACGATGAAGTGGGAAAAGAAAGACCTGTACATTTGTGTAATTATTGGATAATACTGACATGTACAGATGTTGCCTCTTTGCTGTACAGATGTTCGGGATGTCGCAGACACATTTAAGTCTCACTGTTGTCCGTTTGGCTGAAGCACCTCACTTTTCACCGCTGTCTTAACAGTTACTTTTCACCCTCTGAATCGCATTTGTGAATTAGTCGGATTGGATTGTCACACCTGTAATCAATAAAAGCAGATGCTGCTGCGTGGCCTCCTGTTCTTTCATGCCCGATTCAGTGGGATGGGAATCTGAATGTCTTCCCTCGCCTGCCTTCAATTATTCAGCAGACATATAAATATGAAGCAGGACCGAGAGACGGTGGAAGGAGGAGGAGGAGGAGGAGAGGCTGATTTAATAGATGACCAGTGTTGTGGGGATGACTGATTGCTGCCTCGTTGACTTAAGCTCCAAAGAGCTTTAGAGAAAGGCTTAACAATGCAGACCGCGTTAATACCACGGCGCCATATCTGCACCTCCTCTTGTCGTCCTGCCGTCTATATAATTATCCACGTGGGGTGAATGTGCAAGCTTATCATAAATCCAAAGCCGCTTCTTAAGATTGTGCTGTGTTTTCGCTGTTGCGGGGCTTTAGACGTCGGCATGTTTCATCTTGGAAAAAAAGCTCGGCTAAATGCGTGAGGGGGGCTGTTACGCACGGTGCGTCTCCATCATGACGTCGTGAATTAGCTCAAGATCGTAGAGGTGGAGAGAGAGAGAAGGAGGGGAGTGTGGCGAATCGCTGTTCCGTCGTTGATGGTGGGGTTGCGTTTGTATATAGTGGCTGTATGGGGCTTTTTTTTCCCTCTATGGCTTTTTTGTCCTCGCCTCTCTTGGCCATGCGTAACTGCAGTACACGGAAACGATCCACGGAGCAGCCTGCACATTTACTGTAGAGCCATATTAACAGAGCCATAAAAAAAAAAAAAGATGCACATTTCTACCAAATAATCTGACAGCGGGCTTTTCCCCCTGGCGGGTCCCACCCGGAGGACTTACTCTTCTCTTCACTGAGCGCATCCAAACTAATAGTAAGTACACACATGCTACAGCTTTGCTTCGGGGCGCTACATGCTATTATTGCCGTGGGTCGCGATGTTCGAGCACATTTATTCAGGAGACGCTCCATTTCCCGTGCACAGACTCGAGACAGCTGTCACATTTGGATGCAGGAGGCGTTCATTTTTCCGATGGGCCTGATTTGTTTGCATCCAGCCTGTTTGCGGTCACATTTTAAAGCCTTTTAGAGACCGAATGTCAGCTTTGGCCCCTGTTTATGCAAGACGCGGCCGCTTTAGGCTGATGACATGATGTTTGGACATCCTTTCGTTGGACGGCTTGTTAATATGGTCGGCCTTCCTCTACAGGCCATCACGGATTCCCTAGTCAACACCCGACGAGCAACTACCGGCAGCATACGGTTGGTGGCACCCTTACTGTGACCCTCACGTCTCTGTAGTTCATGCTCAGCCGTGCACAGAATGCAGCATCTGAGTGTGTGTGTGTGCATGTGGAACCGCCTGAAAATAGCCCCACTGTGGGCTATTCTCACCATCACTGTGGCGCTGAAATGGGCCGGAGCAGTCCGTATCCAGCGCAGCTTCCGGCAGCAGACTCACACAAGGAAGTGTAGGCAGTGCGTGTGCAGCAGTGACATTGGAAGTGGATGGGCTTGAGGTGTGTGACGTGTTTCATGTGGCAGTTGTGTTTTGGAGGCGCTGTCCGTGGTGCTGAAGCCTTAATTGCTTTTCCAGCTCGAGGCCAGTCGACAGCCCCCCCCCTCTTTCCCCTCTGTCTGCTCAGTGCCAGCTGATGGGGTCGGCTGGCTTTGTGCCGTTGGGCTGCTCACTCACACAGTTGGCTTTTATCCGGCTGGGTGTGTGATCGCTGATATTAATGACTCCTGCTGAGCTGTCCTTCTTTCTCTCCCCGCTTCCCACACGGGACCAGAGCGCAAACACACACCCAGAATATGCACGCTCTAGTGGTGGCGTCTACCTCCTGCATGCTTCTTGTCAGTGAACTCTAAAAATACTCTGGTTAATGCTAATGAAGTTTCCAGCAGAGTTTGTCTGCCTTCCACAAGCAAGCCTCGCTGCCATCTGTCTCCCTCACTGTGGTGCTTTACTTTGTTATGCCCCTCCACCCCTCCCATTCCCACACACACACACACACACACACTTGATCTATCTCTGTGCTGTCATGTTAAGCGTGAGAGTGTTTGGATGAGTTCTCTTTGTACATGTGAGGCAACCTTATAAAGTGGCATTTATAATTCAAAACTGAAAATGAGCAGCTATATATAGGGTGTTTATCATCGATACTGTGTGTGTGTGTGTGTGTGTGTGTGTGTGTGTGTGTGTGTGTGTGTGTGTGTGTGTGTGTGTGTGTGTTCCTCTGCCTGCCAACACTCCAGGGGCTGTGGGACTCCTGTGTTTTCACTGTTTTCTGGTAAGAAAAGCGTCCATACTTTTTTCTGGTCTGTTGTCATGGAGTCTGTGTACACATTAAATCCAGAGATTGTGTTGGAGCGACGTGCACCATGACCTGTAAATCCACACTTTGTGTAAAGAGTTTTCACATGTTGAAGTCTGGTTACAGGTGTAGACTTGCAGCATGCGGGAACATTAAGTTGCACGAGCCCCTTTCAGGGTCCTACGGGGGCTGCCAAGTTTGATGAATTGCCTCAAGAGAAGAAAATTCAGGCCAAGTGTGCAGACCTCTGTAGCCCACTCTTTATCCGTGCTTGAGGGCTGCTGACATTATGGACCCAAATCTGTGATCAAACTGTCGACCGGCCGAGGTGCTTTCAGTGAACAGCTCAGCTGAATCATTGTTCCTTAAAAGTCTGTCAACACAGCAGATAGCAGCACTCATCTCGCAAAAAGAAAGCTCTTGCAGCCGCACTTCACTGGCTATTCTGGATATTTTTCCACTCTGGAAGAGAAGAAAAGTCTGTTGAGTTTGCTTTGGTGTGAAATGGGAATCCACTTTGCAAAAAGATATCAGCGTCAGCCATCAAAGCCTGAGCTGAAATCTTGTCTACAGGGCTTTTGAAATGAACCTGAGCCGTCTGCACGGCGAATACAAACAGAAGCAGAGAGAGAGAAAAGTGGACTCATCGTGCAGCTTATCCGCCAGGTTGAAAAGGGAGCTCTTTTTTTTTTTTTTTTTTGCCAAAAGGTTGATGCAGTGAAGCGAAAATGACTGCGTCTGAGAACAGAGTGTGCGGCATTAATACTGTAAGGATATTTTCTCAGTAACCCATTTCTCTTTTGTCTCCTCCGTCTTCTTCCAAAACTCCTGATTTCCCTGCCACACTTTTTAAACCTCTCTCTCTCTCTCCTCCCTCTCTTTCAGATCCAGAAATGGCACGGCTATTGTTTCTGATTCTTCTCTGTGCTCTCCCATCTCTCGTTGTGCCCATACATAATTCATCAGCTGGAGGTAATTTGTGTGCAGGAATTGGTGTGTGTGTGTGTGTCTGTTTACAATATGCAGTAATGGACAGAAGTAACTCCGCAGAGATTGCTAAGTGACCCGAATGAAACGCTGCAATTTGTGCAGCGAGGAAGGCGTCAGTTAAACTGATAAGATATCATGTTGCTGTAATATATCTGCATTATCTGGAGACATCGGGATTTCTTTCTATGCGCTTATCGTCCTTCATTCTGCCTCCTTTTTTTTTTCTTCTTTCCCCCAGGCTGTGCCATCATCCGGCCTCCCAGGGATGGCGGGATCCGCTATAGAGGCCTAACACAAGAACAGGTACAGAGAATCTGGTCACTGCAGAGTATTGAAGCTCATCAGTCACACGAAACTGCTGCCGGCTTATTTCAAAATAAGTGACACAGAAGTAGATTTGTATATACCAATACATGCACCCGAAAATCTCAAAACAAACATTCATTAAAGTTTAAAATGTGCTGACATTAATTAGTCTTATTAATGGATTTCAATTGTTTTTTTTGCAATCATTCGTATTGATTCGGGGATGGAGGGTGTCGGGCAAAAGACACATAAATGATTAAATAAATAGCTAAAATATAAAATCTCAATAAATATGTAAATATCACGTTAAGCCACCAAAATTATTAAACAGAAAGAACAGACATGACTAATTTATAAAATGTGTTAATTTTCTTTATTCTTATAATAATAATAATAATAATAATAAAAGAATATAACGATAACCATATTTTATTGCTTTTTGGAAATAAACAGGAAAATAAATAATAATAAATTTACAAACATAGAAACAAAAGTGAATTAAATTAGAAATATCATTTTACATCACATGCAGTCAATTATTTAATGTCAGTGTCTGTAGGTATTACTCTTAATGCATAAATAAATGGTAAATGGCCTGTACTTGTACTTAGTACAAAAGGACCCCAAAGCGCTTCACACTACATTCAGTCATTCACACACACATTCACACACTGGTGATGGTGAGCTACATTGTAGCCACAGCTGCCCTGGGGCGCACTGACAGAGGCGAGGCTGCCGGACACAGGCGCCACCGGGCCCTCTGACCATCACCAGCAGGCAAACATGGGGTTAGTATCTTGCCCAAGGGTACTTGGCATGTAGACTGGAGGAGCCTGGGATCGAACCACCGACCTTCCGGTGAGGAGGTGACCCGCTCTACCACCTGAGCCACCCCATAATTAGAAATGTTCTTATAAAAATAGCTTTGAATGCTCATCTTTTGGCGTTTTCAGTCCTCCGTGTCCTCTTTAAAGATGACAACATTCACTGGTGATTAAAGAGATCTTTTAGCTGACGGCTGAGTGATTTTACACAACATACTGACTAACTGGAGAACACATGTGAGACCTGGCAGGCTGCAGCTGTTGGTTGAAGACACCATGAAAGCCTGTGTTTACTGGAGGAAAAGGAAGGTTATAGCTCATAGCCAGCAGAGAGCGTCTCAAACTCGTCGTCTGGCGCTCCAGCGTTAAATGCTCAGTCACACATGCCACATGCTGTACCCAACGCACAAACAATGAGCTGCGCTCTGCGGACAGTTTTGCCAAGACCACTTGTGAGCTTTTGTAACTGATAATGGCAGCGAACTGAGGTGTGACAGTGCAACAGCAATCAATAAGGGACAAATGTCTGTGTTGTCAGTAAGAAGTGTCCAAGTCAGTCCCGTTACTCACTGAGCCAAAAGTTTACAAAAAACCACGACACCACAGCGCGTTCTTATTTCCTTTAAGATGAGTGAAAAACGGAAGGAAAAGGAAAACGTGCTGTTTGAGTACGAGTCGTTACCATAGACTGTATATAGAAGATGTACTGAGCATTTTGAAGCCTCTGTGTTAGCATTTTGGCCACTGTCAGAATTTCTTTTATTAATTAATTAATTAATTTTAATTAAAATCTATATGTATAAAAGAGGATGTCTGTTTGTCTGTTCACTATGCATTTCCGTGCGGCTGCACGGGTCGCGACCAAAGTTGCTACATAGGTGCGTCTCCTGCTCCCGAAGCCCGTAAGTGCTACTTGCGGTTGCGTCCTTTGCGTCGTTTTCTCATCACCGAACCCTGCAAGTGCGCTCTGCGCCACCTAGCACCCATTCCCTGCCCTCCGCTTACTCTCCCACCTTCTGATACGATCCCCACTCACCTGCCATGTTTGTCTCTTTGTCTGCACTGTGTGCGAATTGAAGGCCGATTCCGACGCATTTCTGCGGTACCTACGGCGACTTCCAGTCCCAATACTCCCTTTTCTCGCAACTTCACCATTCACACGTAAATTGGCCAAGAATAACCGCCTGTCGTATCAAACGTGTATTCTGACAATTCGTTTTTCTTCTTACATTCTTTCATAATTTCCCGTTCACAAGACAAATGCCCCCAAAAAGCGGCCGTCATATCATACATCTTCGGACGCTCGATGAGTTAAGTTTCCCGTTTATTTGGATGACCATCACCACACCGGCTTTGTTCCTTTACCTACAAATCCTGCTATGTTACCATGAATTCCAAGTTCAACATTTCCCCCTTCTCCGGGTACGATCCTTCCTGAGCAACGCTGGGTTGCCTGCTAGTGGAAAATATTTGGATAACAGGGTGGAGCGCTAAGTTATCGGCTAATGCTAGTAAGCTTAGTTAGCTGTATTCATAAACTTTATGATTGCAATGCAAAGACGTGCATATCTGCTAATTAGTGTTAAGAGACAAACTGATGCAGTTCCAGAATTTCACTCCCATCACTGAGGCACAAACGTCTTGAAGGTCGAGCAGACCTCCAGAGAAACAACGGTCGTAAAGGGGGAAACTGTCCACAGAGGGTGACACTGCTTTTATTAGCAGGCTGTAAACATGTTTGCTGTACAGCTGGACATAATGTGGGCGTCTATGTGGATGTTTGCACTGTTGGAGGCAGCATCACATGGTTATTAGCAGAATGGCAGATTTTCGCACCAACTTCATTTTTCAATCCAAGAAGTTTCCGCTTAGGATATAAAAATTGCAACCAACACTTCCACAGCTCCCACATGGCCAACAGTCTCACAGAGCGCGTTTCATAACCTTGAACATGACATTGTTACAGTTTCTTATGAAACGTAATGTAAAAAGCAAAAGATCCTTAATGATTTAGTTTACCTCTAGCTAGAGGTAAACTAGCTAGAGGTTAACTAGCTAGTTTACCTCTAAACTAGCTAGTTAACCTGTACGTCGACGCGTATTTTACACGTCGACGTAATCAATTACGTCGACGTAAAAAATTTGCGTCGATGCGTCGTCACTTTCAAAAAAACACATGACGGCAGCGAGTAGCGGTAACACGTGGACTTAAACCACGCCCCCCGAACACGCAGTTCTACAGTATGGGGATATTTGAACCGAACAGGAAGTGATTCAGTCTTTGCCGGCTTTGTAAGGTGGAAATGGCCGATCATAAAACAACCGTAAGTTTTCAACTTTGTTACTAACGCTGGTTTTTACCCTTTAATTCATCCAGACACCCCCCACGTAGACACACACTCAGAGATAAACACCCAACCTCCGTAAATGCTAAACTCATGTAAGCTGCTTAGCAGTAACATATATCATTAGAT
>VURO01040143.1:0-12043 GCA_015108175.1 Pelvicachromis taeniatus
ATTTTTACAACTTTCTCTCTCACACACACACACACACACACACACACACACACACACACACACACACACACACACACACACACACACACACACACACACACACACACACACACACACACACCTACCTTCTTTATGGACAAATGTTAAATGGCACATTAATGCAAATATATAATCAGCCAATCACATAGCAGCAACTCAATGGATTAAGCTATGCACACATGATCAACACGGCATATAAAGTAGAGAAAAATGGTCAAGACTGCGGTGAACAGACAGGAAGGCAACAGTAACTCAAATAGCCACTTGTTGTGTACAAATGAACATCTATGAGTACACAACACATCAACAGGGCCACGTCTGTCAGCTACGAGCAGGAAACTGAGGATAAAGTTTTTACACTTCCACCAAAATTAGACAACTGGAAAAATGTTGCCTGATCAGAGTCTCCATTTTTGTGATATTTGGATCAGAGTATAGATCTAGCCTGTCTGATATCAACTGTTGAAGTTGTTCCTGATGGTGTAACGGTGTTGACACACTTTGAACCCCTTAGTACCAACTGGTCATTGTTTGAACTCCACAGCCTAGCCGAGTATCATTGCTGACCACGTTCATCTGTTTATGACCACAGTGAACCCATCACCTGATGCCTGCTTGCAGCAGGGTAAAGCACTGTGTCACAAAAACTGCATCTCAAACTGGCTTTTAAAACATGCCAGTGAGTTTACTGTACTCAGGTCGCCTCCACAGTTACCAGGTCGCAGTGCAACAGAGCACCTCTGGGACGTGGTGGAATGGGTGATTCCCATCATGGAAGTGCAGCCAACAAATTTCCAACCAAAAACGATTCCTAGCAAGGTGTACCGAATGAAGTGTTTCAATTTATGATCATAACCTTTGTTTCTCTCTTTCTCCCTAACACACACACACACACACTCTTAATTAACACAATTAGACCTTAACGCTGGCAGGCAAGTGCACAGTGAGATAAGACTGACCAACTCTGGGAAAGTTCATTTAGAATTTAGCTGGTTAACATTCTGATATCAAAAACAAACACAGGGACAATTAAGGGAACTTAATTGTGATTTTTGATTCTATTACGTTTAATATTGTTTAATATTTAATTAACTCTGACGAAACAGCCGCGTGGCGGCCATATTCAGGATGTACCCTGCCTCTCAAACAGCTGGAGCAGTTAAGAAAATGGACGATGAAAAGCATTTGACAATGACAGCTAACAGAGCAGCGTGCATCATGTTTGAACCTCCTGATCTCAACTCATCCTAACGAGAAACACCAAGTTTATTTGTCCACGTCCCAAACTAATGCACGATTCATACCAACAGTCCAATGAGTTTTGGACCTGCGTAAGCAGAAACTCTTTTAGTATCTTTTAGTGCTGCTCCCCAAATTATGAATTATTTATTACATTATTTATAAATAATTCTACAAATGTTCTTTTGAGCTTCAACCACATTTATTACAGCTTTTCACCCACGGTTTCTTTTGTTGAAAAATCCAAATCTTGAGTTCATTCCTTTTATCTCATTATTAATTTGCTGTTAATTTACAAAGATTTACTTTCACTTAGAAATCCAACGATTTGTCTTTTGATCACTCACAAGGAAACTTCAATGCTAAATTCCATGCATGAATAAATGCTGTTTGTGAGCACTGTTTAAGATCACATTACATCAAATTCGGTAAAAACTTTTAACACAACACTTTAGCACTGCAGCTTTAATTGCTTGGTGTGAAAGTTTAGATCTGATTAGCTTTCGCTTTTAGTTATGAAAAAAATTTTTTTTGGAGGTTCAACTTCAAGAACAGCTACCCAAGGACTGTTACCTTAGGTAATTTACCCAAGGTAAATGCTATGATCAGATACGAGAGCTTCAAATGCTCCGTGCCTCTGATTCATGTTGCTCAGTCTGATGAAATGAAACCAGTAAATACTCTTTGATCTTACACCATGCTTCTGTCCAACTATAAGCAACACTCCTTTACTTCATATTAAAATCTGCAAAAAACTAAAACTCTACCCACAAACTTATCTTTAATACAATTTAATGCCACACAAAAAAAGCTCCACTCCGTTTACGGTGGCGTGTGTGTTTGTATAGACTTTTGAAGGATTTCATATTAAAAGTTATTTGTCATTAATAGTATTTTTGTTTCAGTATGTGAAACAGGTGATGCACAATACTGTGCAAAAGTCTTGAGCCACACCTCATTTTATTTATAAAGAAATGAGGTGTGAAAGAAATGGAAAATAGCTCAGTAAAGAATGACCAAACATACAAGAAAATACAGCATATAAGGTAAAAAAACAAAACAGAGTTTCTACATTTCTAACAAGTCATAAAATTTGGTATTAACTAATTAATACCATACCATTTAGCATAGTCTAAACTCTCTTTGATGACTTTCTTTAATATCTTTAAGTAGTCTTCAGGAATAGTTCTACAGGCAGCTTCAAGGACATTCAAAGCTCTTCTTTGAATGTTCTCTACTTGTGTCCATGTTCTTCTATCCAGGTTTGCTTGTACTGCATTATCAGTGTGTTTGGAATCATTGTCATGCTGAAAAACGAAGGTGTTGCCAATCAGAAGCTTTTCAGATGGTATGAATGGTGGATCAAATTCTGACTGTACTTCTGTGTTCATAGTCAATTTTTACAAGATCTCAAACACCAGTGGCTGAAATCCAACTCCAAACCATGACAGAGTCTCCACCGTGTTTCACAGGTGGTGGTACACACTCACTGTTGTACCTCTCTCCTGACCACCTCCAAACATACAGAAGATTTACAGTGGCAACAATCGTGTGTCAGGCCTCTGCTGGACTTTATCGGGTCTCTTAAACACGTGACTTTCAGATACGGTTCGTCTGTTGTAGATTTACTTTAGGCCAGCCACTTGGCATATTTCGACATGCAGTGTATTCGTAATACATTTGAGGAAACTGAATAAGTTTTCAGCTAAAAGCTCTTTGAGAATTACAATGTAAAAATACTTTATGAATGTCAAACTGTGTTATCTTTATTATTATTATGTATTGTAGACTCAACTAAAGAAATGCAAATACATTATGTGACCAGATGCTCGTAACAAAGTGCCTTCATATGCAATTAAAAATTGGTTTGTTGCCAAGTTGTTGGGTTTTTTTTTAGACCACACAGGAGCATCCTTTGAATCAGGTGCCTTTTTATACTTAAATGATTCATAGGTCAGTGTTGAGGGACTTATTAAATAAAATATTTCTTTGAAAGTAGTTAGGTACCAGACCTGGACTGAAAATGAGTGAAAAAGCAACCAATGTCTAAAGAAAAAATTGAAAAGACCTTTAGAAAAACCGGAGAACTATTACTCAAGACTACTACAACTACCTAAAGAAAAGGGGTTGACTCGAGACTTGTTTAAGATATTGAGACAATGGACATCGGCGAGAAAAACTGTGCATTTCAGGGATAAATATAATGGGTTTAATTTAGCAAACTTACCTTACGTACTGAAAGGCTCTTGTCTGGGAGCCGGTACCATAAACCTAGAAGAAGAAATAAAATAAACAGGAGAGCCTTGACTGACATTGTAAAATGTCAAGGCAAGGTTCACATGTGTTACCCTGTGTAAACACCCTCAGAAGCAGATTCTCCACTGGTCCTCTCCATGTATGTTATTCCCCCGATCCCATTCCTTACATTTCTCTCTACTGCAACCACATTTGCTTTCAATGAAATGCTTTAAAACTGCTTTTACAATGTCAAAAAAAAAACATGTCCAACAGGTCTAGATCTAGATTTGAAACAATAAAATGCCATCATTTAATTTTCAGTTAAAGAAAATTATATATAATATGAATATTTCCTCTTAAATCATCTTCTGAGTGGGACTAAAATGATTCAGATGTGCCTAAATACGTGCAGCACATACAAATGAGGTGTAAGCCGAGCAAGTAAAAAGCTTAAAATGCATACAGTGAGAGGTTCTCCTTGAAGAGCCTGAAGGATGAAGTTACTGACAACACGTCCGTCGTTCATGTGCATACGGGAGCCAAACGTGTTGAAGATTCTTGCCACTCTCACCTCTACGCCTTCCTGTAAGCAAAGAATCGAGAATTTGTTAACTCTGAGGTGTCTGCATACTTTTAAAGGATCTCAATACTCAATCCTCGAGCGTCCTGTGCTTTTTACAAATATACATATTTATACACAACATTGACTCTACACTGTCTGGCTGGGCTTAGTTGAAAAACTAGAAACTCAGCATTGGCCCATACAAATAAGACGTACACGCAAATAAATTAGCTCCTTTCCAACATGGCAGGTAATAAGGAAAGAACAACGGCAGCCTTTGTTAACTGTAACTGCTCAGCTGATTCCAGCAGAGTCAGAAGCCATAAATGTGTTGGGCTCACAATAACATTAACAGTCCCTAATCCAGCTGTTAGACTAACACCGCCTTGTTTTAATCATTTTCTTTAGAATTGATGTTTTTAAGCATCAGCAGCCTGTTTCCATAATCAACATTTGAATGTCTGTTTAGACGTGGACAATAAGATGTAATGAACCTCTTACATCTAAATGCTAATTTTCATCCGTAGTCAATGAGTGGAGGAAAAGCTTTGAACTAGGCAACTGCTTCCACTGTATTCAGTGCCCAGAAAAACAGCTACATGGATCCAAAAGTAATTTAGTTTGAACCAGACATTTTTCTTTGCGGTTTTTGGGGAAACCCAAGCCTTTGAGGCTGATTTTTTGACCTGATACCAATAGCCAGTTATGTAAGTGGGAAGAAAACTGGGGTGGGGGCTGGGGTTGGGGGGTAGATGCCCTGTTTTTCTACCGGCACGTCTTCTACTTACATGACGGGCTATTGGTATCAGGCCAAAGAATGAACCTCAATTAATTGGGAAATGGTTTTGGTTTTCAGGTCGATGAACTTTATTGTAGTTTATTATTAAGTTGATCTTCCTGTACGTTTTCAGTTGGTCTGGTTTAATTTCTGGTCTTCGTGGATCTCTCACAGCAATGTGTATGTTATATATTCATCTTCATAACATCCGTGATCCTTTATTACCCTTTTAACAGCTAACTTTGGACCAGTTATAACAATCTGCTGTTGCTGCAAACTGTTGCTTTTATTACAGGATAATCTCCTCCTGATCAACTCCATGGACCCTACAGAGCTATAAGTGGTCTTCACAGCATCAGGACTCATTTTGGATATGTTGTTGATTATCTAGAAAGAATTTCATGCATTGCTCATTAAACACGTTTTCTACTCAAGCAGTATCTCAGAATTCAGAGGAAATTAAACCAATTCCTTTAGCCAGAATATTTTCCATGATACAGCCTGACGCATACATAATCACCTCCACTTGTCCAAAGTCAGTAAATAACTGAGGCCAAGTAGATGATAGATACTCTCCCTGAGCCCAGATAGAGAAAGTTCCTCCTTATTTTAAATCCACAGACCTTCTTGAGTCACCCTCATGCACCACTACATGCTACTTTAGATGCTACGTGGAATCGTCTTTGGTCGTGTAATATGAATAAAAACATGAAAATTATGGAAATTGCTCTGTTGAGAATGTGGAACATGAAATTCAACGAACACATCCTGCAAATAAATTCAGTGTGGTGAGGCTCAAGGACACAATGAGGACAACATGATGAAGAGGTCTCGAAAGGGCTGTGCGTGTGTGTGTTCATGTAACCCCGTCCTGTAAATAATGGTATACACTCAGCAGGGTTACTTTTCCTCCACTAAGCTCAGTATGCAGATTAAACACTGAATACTTGGCCCATAAGACAAATCATTAGTGCCAGGATGAAGCTGTTCCAGCATTCAACAGACTGAAAAATGACTCCAGTGCACAGAAGAAGAAGACTGACAAGTTCAGACAAAATACCTGGAATCTCTAAACTCTGACGTTAACCTGCAAATTAACATCAAGCTAATGCGGTCTTAGACACACTGACTGCATGACCGCAAATACAGAAAGATCACTTAACCAGTGAACACACAAAGTCTTTATGCAAGCATCTGTATGCATGTAAGCTACAACTATATCACGCATAAATAGGAGCGGGTGATCAACAAGCTCTGGGAATGGGGCCTACAAAAATGAAAAACACCTCATTTAAATTTGCCTCATTTAAATGAAAGAAAACATCAACATGAGTATCAAACCGACCTGCATTTAGTAAAGGATCATAACTGGGTTAAGTTAGCTAAAACAAAGACACTTGAAGAGGTCAGTGTTCAAACCTGAAGGCAGTTCAAGGTCAGCCTGTTAATGCAGAGCTTTGTTTTGGCCCCCTGAGATGTCAGAGTAAGAAAATTCACAGAACTGTGCCGAGTCTCAGTGAGCCTGGAGACTGTTTTTGGCACACCAACACGATTTTCTCTCTCAACCTGGACCGATCCAGATGAGACTCCATGCAAATTTGCCCTCTTCATAAAAAAAAGAAAATTTGATTAAGGGATTGGCATTTTTACACACCACAGGAGACCCAGCTTCAGGGGACATAGCTAATATTTTTAGAGTGATCATATATATTAAAAAAATAATAAATCAGCCACACTGAAAACAGCCTGAGGTGCATGACAACATGATGATAAAGAGGAAAGCCGCCGAATTTAAATTCTGTACGGTTTTCCATGTTTAAAAGGTCCATTTCCAGAACTTTTTAATCCCCCACTCCTCATGTTTCATTTACATTTCATTTTTCACGCTGAACATTTTCTACAGGTTGTACACACTGCTTAGCCATTCACTCAAAGCTGGCACGTTTCTACCTTCAAAAACATTTCAAGTTAAGCTCATATGTCGACGCATGAACCTAAAACAATCTGATAATCTTGAGGAGGAGGACTCCATCATTTCTTCCTTGAAACTAATGGTCTCCGATTTTTCAGTAAGATTTCAGATACTCTCTTTTTTCTTCTCTCTGATTGTTTAATAAAAGTATGAACATGTATTTATAAGTTACACTTGTGTTTGAATCCTGCAGATTATGTTATTATGTTATGTTAAGGATGTTATGTGTTTGTATACGTTCTGCCCAGTTTGACCCATTTAACAGAAGTCAGCTTGTTTAAGGCTCTCATATCTGTTCTGTATGACTTAAAGCAGTTATGATATGGCATGATTTTCTCACCCAATAAAGGAATATTTAATATATCAGTCTATTCTTCATTTTATCAAAAACAGTTATCACCGCTCGTACATACATATGTAAGCATTCAGACAAATTTAGTAATGCCACCATATTAAAAGACCAATATTTGTCTCTTATATATAATACATCTATATATACACTGTCAGAGATACTTGTCTTTGAGAGAAGATATATATTTATAGGAAATATAAATAAGTGCAACTTGGAAGTTTACTGAAGCTCTGTATTTGACACAGAGTTCAAGTTCACTGCTGTAATAAATAATAATAATTAATATAATAATACATTTAATATTGGCCATATTATATTTACATTACCAAAGTGAGATCACACTAGTCTCATGAACAACATTAGCTAATTGTTATTTACTAGCTAATCTTAAAATGTTCAGTACAGAAATGAGGCCCAACAATCATGTTTTACAGTCCCGTGGTCTCAGCCTCAGATACTTCATTTCTGTCAAGCAATGCTGTATGAAACGTTTCTAGCGGTTAGTGTCATGGTTGCTAGGTAACCTGATCATCGCGACGAGGGCTAGATCGTCCCATTTCACAACCTCGCACTTCCGACCTTTTCGTTCTTCGAACGACCCGGTCCACGTAGACCACAAAAGCCGGGTCCTTCGAAGGGTTCAGCCCCTGAATTCTTTAGACTTCCAGCAGTGAGAATCTAACATGGTGGAGAGACTGTTGCTGCAATTCAGCCAGCAGTGTTCAAGTTCATATCACACCTGATGAAATTATGAACGCAGGAAAGTACCATGAGGTCGTTTTTTTAAGCATCACAACGATCCCAAACACCCTGCCGTGGGAGTACAAACACACACACAAAAAAACAAAAAAAAACAAAAAATCAGCCAGCTGAACACCTCCCCAGAGCCCAGACTCCAACATTATTGAAGTAGTATGGGATCATTTTGGCAGAGAACTGAACCAAAGGAAGCCAACAGCCAAAGAAGAGCTTTGAATGGCCTTAAAAAAACAAACAAACTATTCTTCGAGAACATTCAAAGCATTCCTGAAGACAACTTAAAGAAATTTATAAGAAAATCTGCCTAAGAGGGTGTGTTAAAGAATAAATGTGGTCATAGCAAATATTGACTTCCAAGTTTGTACAAATTCTGTTTTTGCCTCATATATTTCCATGTACGGTTGCTCATGTTTCAATATACCATTTCCAAATTTTCCTGACAAGATACAAGAAATGAGAAGTAGCTCAAGACTTTCACAGTACTGTCTTGTGTAAAACACGTACACCACATCAGGCACTTTCCATAAGGAAGTGGCTCTCTGTGCTTTATTTAAGAAACGGTAAAAAATGGACTCCCTCCTGTTGAAAATCTGTGATGACACTTTTACTTCTTATTTTTCAAGAGAAGTGAATGAGCAGAGGGACGTTTTTTGTACCACAAAGCACACACACTATTTTTTCCTCTCTCTATCGCACATTTGTTTAAAATCTTGTTCATTTTCACCTTTGTTACAATCTAACACAGATATGCATATGATCATTAATGTAACAAACAAGTAAATAGAAATCTTAAGCATAATTTCATATTGTCCAATCAAATAAATTGATTGGAAAAAACTGTTCTGTAATTTTTGTATATATACACACCCTTTAATGTTTCTTTATGGTGACAGGCAGGTAAGACATGCCTTTTCATCTGCTCCATAACCCGCACCCATTACTTTTTAAATGTTAATGAATTTTGATTACATGACCGGGCAATAGATGTTATGTGCGATATTCTCGTCCCACAGCACAAACATCTGACATTTGATTTTGAAAGTCAGCCATTTCCAAGAATTCTCTCAGTGTGAGAAAAATAATGAGCCTCTGAGGGGGCGAGGAAGACGAGGCAGATAAATAAATATCACCTGCCTGAAGGAAAGGCATGAGAAGTCAGTCATATCTGATCACCAAAGGCTGTTGTCAATCAAGTCAATACCAATTCGCCTTAACGTATCTGAAACTGTGAAGAGCTTTGCTGAATTTTTCATCATAAAACACGTCTCAACACAAGGTCTACCTGCCTGAAGGGAAGCTATTGCCTTAAAAACATCCTCTAAGCAGGAAATGATCATTTCTTTAAATATTGCTAGAGACCTGTTTATCTTAGAAACCCTTTCACCACTTGCATGGATTGTCATCTCTAGTCCTCTCATCCAGAAAGCATTGTAAAGTGTCTCTTTTAAAGTAGGAACATTCAGTTATTGTAGAAATTTTCAATTGTATTTAAATGTTTTTAGATAATTGTAGGGTTTATTTTATAATAACTGACGATGTTACTGTAGAGTAAATGTTAAATGATAAAGATACCTGCTTCATGTAAGCATAACACATAGTCTCCGCTACACGCTTCCCTTCATCGTAGCACGCTCGAGGACCGATCGGGTTCACGTGACCCCAGTAATCCTCATTTTGCGGGTGTACCTCTGGATCTGAAACAAAATTATTTCAGGAACACACATCATTTCAGCACAGCTTTTTCCACACAGAATTACGGACACGTCTATGTCTGCCTAGAAAATACAGCTGCATTTTACCACTTAGCAGATAAGATGAAACATTTGCAATAAATAATTAAGGCCTGTAAGAACAGGCTGAATGACATACCTTCATTAGCATTCAGGGTAGAGCTCCCATTTGCTATTTCTGAATCTCACAGTTAACATGGTACAATATTTCAGCCTCACAATAAGCACCAATTTTAAGGAATCATGTTGATATTTAAAATGTCTTCATCAATTATGACCCTCAAAATCTGATTAATTGCAGTCGCCCGTGTGTGAATGAATATAACAGTGCACACATACATACACACATAAGTAACACCCAAGTTTGTTCAATCTTGGGCTCTTGTTGTGGTTGTTTTAGTCAAAGATGCAGGATGGAATAAAGGAATGTGTAGTAAATAACATCAGGTGTGCGAAAGGCTCACAATGGCACTGGAAAACAAACCCAGCTTCAGGGATCTTTCTTACCTCCATAAACCTCAGAGGTAGAAGCCAGCAGGAGTCTTGCACCCACACGCTTGGCCAGGCCTAGGTGACAAACAAAACAACAGTGTTATGGGAGGTTGAGCAGGCAACACTGAACCTCTGGGCAGCCACTAGATTGTGAGGTGGCTGCATAAGTGATCTGGTGGGAGGCAACATGTCTTTAAGCAATCACTGTACAACTCGAGTGTCTGAAATCATTCTTATAGAGCACACGGTCCTTTTCGTTATATTCGTATCTACGTATGATTTAGACTTTTCTTAGCTTTCTTTTTTTAAAATAACAGATTTAAAGCAGATTTCCATAACAATGGCGACTCTTGACTTGTTCAACAATGGTCTCTATTACATAATTGTTTCATTGTGGCTCTTTCAAAACTGACAGGACCATTAAGGATATACCTGCCATTCTGACTAAGTACCGTATTTTTCGGACTATAAGGCACACTTAAAACCCTTTAATTTTCTCAAAAATCGACAGTGTGCCTTGTGATCTGGTGTGCCTTATGTATGAATTCTGGTTGTGCTTACTTGACCTTGAACTGATTTTATGTGGTACACGACACTCAAAAATCTGTCAAAAAGTGTTTTAGTATGACTTTGGTAAGCTACGAAGCCACACCGTTTGATGGATTGTCGGACCATTATGGCTACCGTAGTCAGGAGCCTCGGGGAGTAATCCGGGTCCAAACTCTGCTTCAGGTCCCAAAGTCAAACAAACACTGTGGCATCACTGAGAGTTACAAACTGTCTAAATTCTTTCATCTGTAATAAAACGATCAGTGTGGCTGCTCTACCAGGTGTAACAAGGCATCCATGAAAACAGGATTTATGAAATTTAATGGAGTTAGAAGTTAGCAGGAAGTTAGCTCACTAGTTTCCACCACTAAATATAATACACAATTTTGACTGAAGGAATTCTGAAAAAGAATTAAAACATACAGCTATGCTATCACTTCTGACATAAATGAAGAGGGAGTTTACATTTTTCACACAAGGCACGGAGTGTGTGGGAGGTCTGTGCTTGGGAGACAGTGTTAGGAGAGTGCAGCGCCTTTTGGGGCTGACGACCTGAACAGAACATAAGCGGCCCTTCTTGGGCGGCAACAGGAGGGTAGCATCAGCATCTCCCTGCCGCTGGAGCATTTCTCCACTCAGGGCTGCCACTAGGAGGGCTGAGGCTTCCTCCTCCTAGGCGTCCAGTCCCGCCGGGTGCCTGCAGGGGCCCCCCCGCTTCAGGCCGACTGGCGTGGGGCTAGGGCCGGAGGGTGCGCTCTCGCTGGTGGAGCGCCCACAGCAGCAGAGGGCGCTGGTCTCATCGGCAGAGGGGCGATGGGCCAGTGAGAAGCAGACGCGGGTTTGGGCTTCGACTGACGTCTGGGGATGATGTCACGTAGAGCCTCCGTCTGCTTCTTCCTCAGGTCAAACCTGGCCTGAATGGCATCCAGAGAATGACCGAATAGCCCGGCCGGTGACACCGGTGCATCCAGGTACATCGCTCTGTCCTTATCGGGAACATCAGAGAGAGTCAGCCACAAGTGCCTCTGCGCCACCACCGTGGAAGCCATGCCTCTGCTGAGGGAGAGCGCTGTGGGTGGCGACAGCGCGCTGTCAGCCCCCAGCGACCCGAGCTCCGCCAGGCACATCGCTTGGTGCGTCTGGAGCATGGTGATGGAGCTCATGGCGAGGGCAGCGCCAGCCTGAGCTCAGTAAATTTTTTCCAGCTGCGACACCGAGAACCTGCAGTGTTTAGACGGCAGGGTAGTGGGGCCGCCAACCCCATGGTTATGGGACAGGGCCAGGTAGGCAGCCAGAGGTGGCTCCATAGCGAGCGGGTTCAATAAGATGGCCT
>VURO01040155.1:0-11477 GCA_015108175.1 Pelvicachromis taeniatus
TAGTTATGCTGCGATAGGTTCAGACTGCTGGGGGACCCCCTTGATGCATTGAGTTTTTCCTTTTCAGTCACCTTTCTCATTCACCATGTGTTCATAGATCTCCCTGCATTCAACCATACTTGTTATTAATCTCTGGCTCTCTTCCACAGCATGTCTTTTATCCTGTCTTCCTTCTTTCACCCCAACCAGTCACAGCAGATGGCCCCGCCCCTCCCTGAGCCTGGTTCTGCCGGAGGTTTCTTCCTGTTAAAAGGGAGTTTTTCCTTCCCACTGTCGCCAAAGTGATTGATCATAGGGGGTCATATGATTGTTGGGTTTTTCACTGTATGTATTAGTGTAGGGTCTACCTTACCATTTAAAGCGCCTTGAGGCGACTGTTGTTGTGATTTGGCGTTATATAAATAAAATATTTATATATAGAATTGAATTGAACCTTGGTGTTTTGAAAGTGGACGATCCAGGGATGGATCTGAGGGAAAGACTGAAGAGTAAACTCGTACACTAATTCACATGTTGCTTACAAGATACCATCAGGCTATACATCTAAGTCTTAAACAGACAAGGAAAAAATACACTCCAACTCATCGCATACCTTCTCAAAGACAGCAGCTGGCTAAAAACTTGCACAAATGTATCTCAGCAATGCTTTACTTTGTGTTGTATACATGCTTTTGTTTATGGCACAAGGCCTAAATGGGCTGCCAAGGCTGCCTACTCTTTAGGACTCTTTAGGACAAGTCCTTGGATGTTCAGTCATATCCACTTCTTTCTTTAACAACTTGTTTCATAACATCTAAAATGGTGACGGTAAAAATGCTGAATGCAGGGTTTCGAACCTGTCATATAGTTTTTAGTAAGGCTTCAAACTGATGATTGAAACCATAAAATCATCAGGACAGTTGGAGTCAGTTTCTCATAGACTTTCATACAACCAGATTTGATTTTTCCAATCTGAGGAGCTGCCCCCTGTTGGCCAATGCCAAAGACAACAACACCTTCACATTGGTTTCACATTTTATACCCTGAAGCTATGTCCTTCTTTTATATACAGGCTTCATTAGAGATGTGTTTTCCAGTTGAATGGCTGTTTATTCTGTGGCTTAATTATTAATGGCAGAGTTTAAGGGGCACCTTTCACTGGATGCAAGGTGCATTGATCTATGGGGCATTTATTGTTTTGGATAGAATAATACATTCTGCTGCCAATAACTGGAAGACATAGTTAAAAATAGAAGATGTTAGTTTACTGCGCTGTTCTCGAGCTGACTCAGAAAAGGAGGCAACGGGGAAACTTAGAGCACCGTGGTAACTTATTTAAAGTATATATATATGCTTTAATAATGAATTAGTCGATAAATATTTGTAACGAGCTTGGGACTTACACACTCATTCCTATCGTTTTCTCTTCGTTTATTTTTCCTTGTGCTTTCTGTTGTTGATGTCGGCCGGCCTGTTCTGTTTGTGTTTATGTGCGAGTGTGTGTCTGTCTGAGCGTGATGCCAATCAGCAGCACACCTAGCATCATTTAAAACCAGGCTCTTCAAATTATTCTCTATGACACTGTTTCTATGTTATGTAGCAATCTTCGTTTAGCCATGAAGATGACCGTGAAGCACGGAGTGGGGATAGATAGATAGATAGATAGATAGATAGATAGATAGATAGATAGATAGATAGATAGATAGATAGATAGACAGACAGACAGACAGACAGACAGACAGACAGACACACACACACATATACATACAGACAGCATTGCGGCCTGACTCTTGGCTGAGTTGGGATCGATTTTACTGTCTTTTGGGTTTTTATTTAAATGGTTAACTGAAGCAAAATAATCCACTTTAAATAACAGCCTCTCTTCTGCTTATTCCCCACTCCTCAGTCATTTGCTCTGTCCTCTCATTTCTCTCTGCCATGAGACGGGAGAAGACTGTTTACCATGCAGAGATAGTGTTTGCATAGATCAGGGTGAAGTGGGACGAGTGTGTGTGTGTGTCTGTCTTTTACGAGGGGGGGGGGTATTCCCTGGATTAAGGCTTGATCAAGGCACACCATCATCACACATACCCTCACTCCCCCCCTCCCCCATGAGAGTCTGGGGTTTGGGGGGGGGGGGTTGACACATCTATCCGCAATGGACAACAAAGAAAGAGGAAATGTTTGCTGGAAAAGCCAACTCTCCCTCTCTTGCTGTCACTTATGATGCCAAAACGCTGCATGTGGAAAACCAGTCTGAGGCTGCTGTGTGCGTGTCTCTCCGTGTTCAAATACTGGGATAGCAACCTGCCAGTGTTTACTTGTGTAATTAGATAGCATGTGTATTGGCATGCCTTGGCTTTTATGGATGTGTGTGTGTGTGTGTGTGTGTGTGTGTGTGTGTGTGTGTGTGTGTGTGTGTGTGTGTGTGTGTGTGTGTGTGTGTGTGTGTGTGTGTGTGTGTGTGTGTGTGTGTGTGTGTGTGTGTGTGTGTGTGTGTGTGAGTTTGCAGTGGACAAATCCTGCATTATAATGCAGCAAATTGTTCTATGATATAAATACTGCAAACATGCCAAACACAGGTTAATTTCATCAAGAACAAAAGCAAAATGAACAAAGTTTACACAGTCTCACAGTAGTAATTGTTTGTGTTTTGCATATTTAAATTCTACTTCTTTTATTTATTGCCGCTCAGGCATTTAAAGTACACCCTTCCACCCCTACACATGCACTCCCCCCGGGGATCCCATTCTCGCTCTCATCCCAGATAATGTCCACCAGTTTGGGCCTTTTTGTCCTTAAAGCACCGCCTCTCTACGCCTGCTGTGATCTCAGGGTAAGCCGGTAACTGCCCCGCTCTTATTAGCTCTCTTTATTGATTTGGAGAAGGGATTCAGAGCTGAGCCGCTCTCATTAACACTGGATAAAGTCATAATCCACCAACCAGCTACGGTTGGAGTCTCTCTGCTTTTCGCCTCAGCGCTCGGCTGCTTCTCAATCACCGCCTTGAGTTCACGCCTAACGAGCTGCCGCCAAGATGTTTCGCTTGTTAAATGATAATGAGGTTTTCTTTAGCGAAACACTGACGAAGCGAGAAGTTTTCTCTGCTGACGAGGTTGACAGGAGTGTCTAAAGTTACAAGTAAAATGCCATCAGTTTATTTATCTTAATCTTAATAGATATGAAGGTGAGATTTAAGTTTCTATAGTAATTAAAAGTGTAGCCATTTAATATATCTTACTGCCATTTATACCAAGTTAATGGTGTAAACCCTGCTCTCTGAAGCTTTTGAGTTTGTTTTGGGTTTTTTTTTACTAGTACACAGTAAATAAAGTGCACTAGTCTTTTCATATCTTATTAACTTTTATAATTGTGTCTCAGAGAGGCTTTGTTTTCTGTTGTAGATGCACTTTTACTGATGTCACATGTCTGTTACAAAAGAGTGACATAAAATTTGATGTTTTGATTTTATACACTCGAAAAGATCGTTAATCTCTAGATCTAAAAAGGAAAGCCTGCATTCTTCCTACGGGCCAGCAGGGGGCGACGTCCAGGATTTTATAGAATATAGGAACATGAATTGTCTCACTTTAATTATGGCATTCATAAACACTTTTGTCATGACGTTATGGTCTCATTTGCCAGCTTTAAATCTTCTTCAATGCTGTGTGATACTAGTTTTATACATTTTAGTATGCTTTAAATCCAATTTGTTCAGTAACAGATGAGCAGCTGAGGGTGTCGCTAGCACATGCTCTCTCATTGGCAGTTTGTTGCACTAGAGGCTAACGCTAAGGTAACTCAATCATTGTGCAATAATTCATAACTGTTGATGGTAAAACCTACCATTGTATGGCAGATGTTCCCATCCATCCATCTTCCTCCGCTTATCTGGGGTCAGGTCGCGGGGCAGCCGCCCAAACAGAGAAGCCCAGACCTCACTCTCCCCAGCCACCTCCTCTAGCTCGTCCGGGGGAACACCAAGGCGTTCCCAGGCCAGCCGAGAGATATAATCTCTCCAGTGTGTCCGGGGTCTGCCCCGGGGCCTCCTCCCGGTGGGACACCTCACCCTGGAGGTGCCCCACGTTGGGCGCCACTCCGCGAATCGCTACCTTATCGTGGTGGAGGGGTTTCTGTGTCCCAGGGATCCCAGGGGCTATGTTGTCGGGGGGCTGCTTGCCCCCTGGTGGGGTCTCCCATGGCAAATTAGTCCTGGGTGAGAGACAAGACAAAGAGCGATTCAGAAGACCCCTATGAGACGACCATCAAGGGAACAATTTACCCTTCCCGGGATAGGGTTACCGGGGCCCCGCCCTGGAGCCAGGCCCGGGGAGGGTGCCCGAGGGCGAGCGTCTGGCGGCCGGGCCTTAGTCCATGGGGCCCGGCTGGGCACAGCCTGAAAATGGGACATAGGCCCATCTTCCTGCAGGCCCACCACCAGCAGGAGGCACCATAGGGGTCGGGTGCTTTGTGAGCTGGGGGGCAGCCAGGAGCAGAGGTCCTGGCAAGACTGGCAATTGAGACTGGCAGACGTTCCCATTTTGTTAAATTTCTTTCTGACTTTATGGACGTTCTGAATGTTGAAATTGACACCAAATCTTTTGGAGTTGTTATAAAGTACAAAATAAGCTGTGCTTGAGCTGCGGTGACAAATCACGCAACAGAGCAGCACATTAGCATTAAAACCACCACAGGGGTCATTTTGACTCACTGCATCTTTAAAACTCATGTAAGCTGAATTAAAATCCCATCATCTCATTTTTTTTATTTTTTTTTTACTGTTTTTAGGAGACATACAAAATTATTAATTGAATTACATTAATAATAACATTGCATCATTCGAAAACTACCACACTTATAATTCAGTCTGAGAGGCTTTGTTTCCCCTCAAAATGTCCAAGCAGTGACTTTCCGGCAGTCATATAATCACTGCTTTATGTCAGCCTGTCAGTCACTTAGTCATTCTGCTCATCACACCTCCCTCCTCAGTAGGGCTTGAGGAAAGCATCCTCACCCTCTCCTCCTCTTCCTCCTCCTTCTTGTGTTCCTCCTCAAGCTCTCCACACAAAATTCACTCCTGGCCCGCTCGAAGCGGGGAGTTATTGATTTGCCGGTGTAATAGAGGTGGGAGGTGCGTTCACAATGCAGCGGGGGTCTGGCTGCTCAGGCTGCATCTTTCAGAGGGTCAATCGATACCGACTCCTTTTCTCCCCTTCAAAGCTTTTCATTCATACAGACAAACAAGGAGGGAAGGGAGACGTGAGGAGCAGCGGAAAGAGAGAGAGAATTGTGAGTGACATGAGAGTTCTCTTCTTACTTTTCTCCCACTTGTCTTTCTCTTCTATCCTCCCTGGACTCGTTGCCTGGCCTCAGGGTCAAACTCAAGAGAGAGAGGGGAGTGAAAGGAAAGAATAGAAAGAGGGCAGATGAAGAGAAACGGGCGAGAGAAGCAAGCAGGAGGTCGAGAGATAAGAAGAGTCACATAGGAGGGAAAAAGAAAAGGCAGGTGGAGGGAGGTGAAGCAATGAAAGACTGATACCTACATGCTAATTTAGTCTCTTTTTAAGTATAGCTTTATCACTGAGTGCAGGAGAGTTGAGGAATATATGCAAAGAAGATGTTGTTGATGAAGAGAAGACATAAGTGGATGTAAGGACAGGGTGTGCACGCTACAGTAGAAGGCACGAGAGAATAGGCTGAGGATGTAAGGACTGTAAACACACACTAACTGTAATAAAGTTTGCCCTCAGCAGGCTGCAGCAAGGTTGCTCAGTAGTTTGAACCTCAAGGTTATTACATCACTTATGCTTTATACTCACCTCCTTCTTTATCCCCTTACTTCTTTCTTATTCACCTTCCTTGTCCGTTTTCTTGCAGCCATCCGACAACTTCTCCTTTCTTCTACGCTATATTTCAGTTTGTCCACCCAGAGTTGCTTCTTAGTACAGCTGATAACAGCACTGCACTTTAATTGTACAGCACACCACTCCTTTAATTGTATATGAGCAGATTAATTTCTTATCAAGTTCTGTGCTTTGATTGCGGTCTTTGAGAGGAACGTTGTTTGTATTCACAAATATCGATCGGAAAGTCCTCGAGCATACGGAAAGGCCTTTGAATACAAATCCGTCTTTCCAAATGGGAGAGAGATGAAACATCGTCGGATGAGATGTGAATCTATGACGCTACACTTTCTTTACCAGCGGGTTTGCTCTGTGGGTAAGGCACATCTAGTGTGACACCTTTTGCAGAACGCAGAGTAGCAGCTGAGTTTCATAGTGATGCATGTTTGCATCACAGGGACATCAGTGAGGTTTTTCTTTTTATTCCCCCGTGTAAAAATGAGATGTTCGATGAAATCATCGTCATAGTGATTAATAATTTCAACTCAAGGACTGACTCTGTTTGTGTAAGGAGGCCAAAGATGTGTCACAGGTCTTTGAGTTTTGTGGGTTTTGAGACTTGTTTATCATTAGGTCATCTGGTTGTTTATTATTATCGGATTTTAGATTTTGTTATTGAGCCGTTGGTTCTTTGTTTCAGCTTATTTCTGTAATTTAATTCTGGTTAGGGGTGGTCTATAAGGTTTCCTTATGTCAAATTCTGTGTGCTTGATGAGCCTCTCACTGTCAAAGTCCTGCTATTACTACGAGTGGGCTGTCGTGGGAGGATCGCGTCTCTCCGTTCAGTCTCTCCCATTCATTCCACCTTGCATCACCTCATTGGTCTCTTGGTTAGGTTATGTATCATTTTTTTTATTTAAGCAAACTTCATGAGTGAACTTCCCCCTTGTCACCTACTTTGAGCCAGTTTGCATCAGTTACTGACTTATTTCTATGTTTGGTCGCTTACTTCCTGTTTTATTTTGGTTAGCCTTAATCGCTCAGATTTAATCCAGCTGAGATTTTATTTCCCGTGACGTCTTCACTCCCACTTGCCTTCTGTGTCTTTAACAGTATTTAAGATGTGTCCTTTGTTGTGGTGTCCTTTTTGGTGGCTCACTGTCATTTCTCTGGATTTTCCAGTATTCTTGCTACTTTGAATTGTGGCCTCTGTTGTGGATGTATGTTTGGGACATCAATCGGCCAAATAAACGGCTCTTTTCTTTGAACTCTGCCCCTGCCTGCATTTGGGTGTGGACGTGGCAGAAACACGACCGTTTTCAAACACAGCTGACCTTCTTCTGTTGTGCAGTGATGTGCAGTGAAGGACAAGTATACTCATGTCATGATGCATGGTTAGTCTCATCAAATGCAAAAGTTTTATCTACAAAGAGAAATGAAAAAGTGCTTCTTTTTTTTTTGGTCTGGTAGCATTGGTCTAATGGCAATAATCAAATAAATAGAAACAGTAGCTTCCTTGCAAGAAAAAAAATCGCCTTATTTTAAAGAATCTTACTGTAACTCAAAAGTTTGTGTGCATGAGTGAATGGGTTGTTGACCTTTTGAATTGTATTTTGTCGTGTAGCCTCTACAAATGTGCATTTATAGGTGAATATGCAGAATGTGTAGCCAACAAGTCCGTTGGTACTAACAGTTGTGTACTCCTGTGATCGTGTCTTACTTCAGCTGCATACAGGTCCATGTGGAGAGGAAACACATCATCAGCTGTTGCTGCTGGAAGCTGATCAGTTCCTGTAGCATAAATCTGATTGGTAAAATGTGCAAAATAAGGGATTTAAAGCTAATATCATTAACACAATCGCAGTGAGATAATGACATTTTTTTTCCCAAAATGTATATTATATAGTATAGTGATTAATCAATATAAGACTGAGTGAAATAATGTTCTCTTATGCTACATGTAAAAGGTGGGATTTGTCAGGTTAAATGCCACTCATCGACAGAGCCTTACTTACAAACACAGACACCACTGTACTCTATCCTCCACGTGTTGAAGCCGTATCCACTTTACTGACAATAACCTCCCTTTATCTGATTTATTTGCTTAATGAAGATCAAATGATGTTTAGAAAAACTCGGGGGATTTTCAGTAAATACAGTCAGCAGTAAACACAGCACTGTCTGCAAGAAAACTTTCCTTGAGAGCTTTTCCTATGTCTCAGCTAGTAATGCCATCCATGGCTCGAGGCATCAGAGACAATTACAATTTGGTTATATCGCTTCCTTTCTTCACTTGAGGTTCTTGCTAATTTGATGCTCTGGCGAGGAAGATCGTTGGCTTTAATACAAATCATGTTTCAATCGTTACTTGAAGACCTTAAGCCCCAGCCCGGTTCTCTGGAGGACCACAGTAATGAGGCCTGCTGGGATTTCAATCATTTTTACATCTGTTGAAAAATAAGGAGAAGAGAAAAATAAAAGAGAGAGAGAGAGAGAGAGAAAAAAGAAAAAGAAAATCAGCTGCCCCTCAACCCCTCCCCTCCCCGCCGAAGAAAAAAAATATTTGTTTTGAGGACTGATAATGAAAAAATATATAAAGAGCTGCTTTTTTTCCCCTTCTACTTTTGTGTTCTCAAATTTCTCCAGCCTTGACATCTCCCAGTGCAGTACCTCAATGTTGAAAACTCCCCCCAAAATTTCTTAAGCCCTCTTGTCTCCCTCCCCTTGTTGCAAAATAAATAAATCCGTCTGATATTTCATTTCAGACACCTCTTTATCGCACAAACGTACTCTTTCTCCCCGTCATCTCCGCCGTCTCTCAGAAAACAGTAGCTCCCCCCCACTGCACAGAAACATTACTTCCTTCCTCTTTCACACCACCCGCTCGCCTCCTTTTTACTCCCAGCTTTAATTTGCTTTAAGTTAAGGAACAAGAGGCACAAGTGCCAAGAGCAGTCAATCAATCCTACCTGAGAGCCTCACAGCAAAGTACTGTCCTCTGTCCACAAAATTAATAAATTACTAAATAATCTCAGCTCAAAACAGGCAACACCTTAATTTAATTTCAGTGTTGTCATGGAGATTTTCAGAAAAGCATGTTGGCCGAGAGTTTGGAGAAGCAGCACGGGCGACGAGTCATTTATTCTCTCGTTAAATCACATTTTCTGATTTGATGTGTGTGTCCGCTCTGACACATGCCGCACTATGTGACACACGATCATGAATTACTTAGCAGCTCCAGTTCACTAACAATGAAGACTGCACTAATGCATCAGTTTAAAAATATCACCGCCTTGATTAAAAAGACAGCTTCTCAAGATTTGGTGAAGGCCAGCGTAATAATCTAGCTCTGCATACATACACTAGAGAAGCAAGTGAAATTCAATAAATATCATGATATCTTCTTTCTGTGAGTCAGTGAGATATTTTCTGAGGAAAAACTTCTTAATATCGTGTTTTGGTTCCTCACCTCGCTGTATTTCATTTCACTGCCTACTTTTAATGCCAGCAGTACAGCTTATTGGGTGGGAACGTGTTTTAGGTTAGCGGGGTAAGACTGTCCCAGATGAGGAGAAATGGCTCCAAAATCTACATTGCAAAGCAGCCGAGAGGATTATCCAAAGTCTTGCAGCACTGATGTAACGGTTACAGAGTAAGGTCCCGTTTACAAAACGCATCCTTTTTTTAGCGCTAGGAGAGTTTCACAAAAACACACAAGTTCATTAAGAGGCTCGCATCAGTTTGAGCACATGTTCATGCGTCCATCCAACCACAGATTTCCTGTCTGCTGGTGTAAGAAGACTAACAACACCTCTTTGCATCACTGAGCCAACGGGTTAAGGAATCTCTGGTAATGCAAATATTTTCTGATTGGAGAAAAGAGTAATAATGCACGGTGAGCTCAAAGTGGATTAAGGTGTTTGTCCTAATGCAGGATTCGTTAGTTCATCTAGTCATTCACTTTCTGATGACTTTATTCGCATCCACAGTGTTGGTGGCAGTGTGGACTGGTTATCATCTATTATGATCTTGAATTCAAATCGTGTCGTCTCGGGTCAAACTGTTGCGATTATTTGGTATTTTCCACAGCAAAAGCATCAGAATCTGTTACTGTGTATCTGTGTACAAACTGTGTTAGTGTGTACAAACAGTAAGTGAGGTATTTTCTGACTTGTTCTATCCAAAATGTTTTGATACCTGTGGCAGTATCTGATCACTTGATCGTTTCGGAGAAAAATCAAATATATTTTTGAATATCAAGCTATCAGGCAGACATATCACTGAAATCTGGCGGCCCCAGCAGCCTTTGAAGCCTCCTGGCGGAGCTGCGCCAGGGAGCTCCGAGCTGGCTGCATTGAAGTTAGCGTTAACACTCCACCTCCACGGCGGATCAGAAGCTCCCTGTAGCGAGACACCTCACCTCAACGCCACAACTTCAGAGGCAGGCCCGCCTCTACGGGTGGAAAGGACGGCTTGCTTTGCTTCTCACGTCAACACATGTGCATCTTGCTGCTGCTTTGTTTGACTGATGCTTCTCCTCTGCGCGCTCGTCTGTCTTCCTGCATCAACGCTCGACTTCCTCCTCTCTGCCTATCACTTTGACTTTCCTGCTTGGCCTCCCAAATGCTTTTTTTTGTCTATCTCATTGCTTCTCCAGTTAGCTGACAACACTGTGTATGTTCACCTGCCAGTTTACCTTCTTAGTTGTCAGTTTGTGTGACAACCTCCCAGTTGACTTCCAGCCTGCCTTCCTGTTCATCTCGACCTGCCTTGCTCTTACTGATCTGGGTTTGACGCACAAAGGAAGAGTTTTACTGGATTCATGATTTAATTTATTACAGGATAAAAGATATTCAGACATATCTGGCCTAATGTGATTAAAGTGCCGTATTTTCCGGCCTACAAGGCGCACCTGAATATTAGACGCACAATTTGAAATTACAAAAAAATTCTATTTTGTTTCGTACATTAGCCGCACAGGTGTTTTAATGTTTAATTGTCACATGTAAGAGAATAGACACAAAGGGGATTGTCAGGAAAGAGATGACTGTTTTGGAACACATTCTTTTTATTATGGGACACCTGCCCCTTGAAAACCCACGCCGTGCAACGCCCCGCAGACACGAGCCCCGCGAGGCGGGCCGCGCACCGCGCTTCCGGCGGCAGAGAGGGGAGGGCGATGGAGCGACTGCTCCCCCGGCCGCGGCGCGAGCCCAGCCCCGCTTCGAACCCCAGCCCGACCGACCCAGCCCTTAGAGCCAATCCTTATCCCGAAGTTATGGATCTGACTTGCCGACTTCCCTTAGCTGCCTTGTTCTAACATGCCAGAGGCTGTTCACCTTGGAGACCTGCTGCAGATATGGGTACGGTCTGGCGTGAGACTTACACCTTCTCCCCCGGATTTTCAAGGGCCAGCGATCTAATCTAATCTAGTCTCTTTTTCGCGCTAATTCGTACGGCACTACTTTGGCTGGCGGACAGACATGTGACCAACATATCACTCTTTTCCCCCGTGACTGTGTGTCTGATCAAATGCCTTTCCGCCAGGCAAAATGGTGCCGTACAACAGCGGAACAAACCAAAACAAATCCTCTTACAATGTCACAAAAATCCTGAAAAATCCTTAGAAAAGCCGCACCGGACAATAAGCCGCAG
>VURO01040158.1:0-28121 GCA_015108175.1 Pelvicachromis taeniatus
TTTTCTTTCTTTCTTTCTTTTTCATTTTTTTTTACAATAGCTCAAGAATTTATACACTAATTTTGAGAAAATATTCCACAATAGCATAAAGTTATACCATGATGCCATTTTTTTTTTCCAAACGATCAAATTGGAGCATCTTAAAAAAAATTCTATAAAAGTTTTCTGCCAGTGCAGTAGATTGGAAACATTGGGGGAATTGGATGAAATCTTTTTTTTTTTTGTCCCATTTGGATCTTTACCTATCAGAATTATTGTTTGAAGGTCAGGAAAGATGCCCAACGGATTTTATTCTATCAAAAGGACCATCGCGGTTTTGCCTTAGTGATCCATTTGATTGACCTTTGTTATTATTTATTTATTTAATTTTCATTTGTTACAGACATGACATAATTGGGAGACAGGAAAAGGAGAGAGAGAAAGAAGGGGAGTGAGGGGGAGAAAAACAGAGGGGAAGAGGGACAGCAAGAGAAAGAAGCACAAAAAAATAAAAATAAAAATACGTCCACTGGATCACCTGTTGAAAAAAGCAAAGGGAAACGAGAACAACACAATAATGTAATGCAGAGCAACACAATCTGCGGACCACAGCACTAACAGAGGTTGATGGTAACTACTGAATATTAGTTATGCAGTATGCAGGACTGACAGCACATAATGTGTTCCAAAACAGCAGCCAGTGAAGGTGTAAATTGTGTCTCTGAACACCCGTGTGTGCACCTGTGTGGACGAGCGCGCTTGTATTCAAAAGGCTTCTCCGTGTAATGATTTATCAGAGGGTGTGGGGAGCCGGATGAAATCTAAAACTTAACTAGTTGACATAAGCTTACAAACCCCAAGACAATCACTCAGTTAGAGTGAGAAATGTGGTGTACATAGTTTTCTCCTGTTTTCTTCTACTTTGTCACTACTGTAACAAAGATGGGGCAGAACTCTACAAAGGTGATATCCTTGCACACTTCTACGCACCTGGATTTAGGAACATGTTAAATTAAATCGTAGGTCATTCTGCGTGGTATTATTCTTTTCTTAAAAATCTACTCTTGCTTTGTGCTTTCCATGCAAAGTCTTTTCCAGGTAATTATCTATACCAAGCATCTCCTTCATTGTTCCTTTCTTTGCTGCCAAGAGTTTAGAGGTTTTAGGTGGACTTTTCATAACCAATTAACGTGTCCCTCAGCGAATGTTAATGGACCCAAACAAATGCGCTAGTGCTACATCTAGAGTGAAGTATCAGTTACTTCAACCACTTGTTCTGAGGTAATCAGCAACACACATCTAATTGTAACTGGTATGTTCAGAGATGTAATCAGGAGCTCTTAAATGGGAGTCTGTTGAGTAGGGAGAGGGACCGTTTTTTTTTTACGTCTGGAGCAGCAGTGAACCGCCTGATCTACACGCCTGATAGCTCACATTCCAAACTTCTCCTGTATATCAAGTTAACCCGAAGCATTAGTCAATGACTTCATTTACGCTGTTATAGAAATAACCAGGTTTTGTATTGACAGGCAGAAATTGGTTGAAATAAGTTTGTTAAACACATAAATATGGTAATGATACTCGACTTTCTCAATCTCTGTGATGTTGGTGGATCTAAAGTTGTTTCAATTTGACCAAACATGTCTATATTACAGGAATATTCTGGTGTATATTGCTGTTATGTTTATTAATATGATGATAACTCGATCATCACTTTTTACCCATTTTGCCAGCAAGAAAGTAAATCATTTCTTACCTTTTTGTTAGGTTTCTCTAGTAACTGCAGACAAAAAGCCATGAAGGTGAATGAACCATGAGGGGTGGCTGTGGTTGGTGGTTCGATCCTGTCTGCATGTAGTCTGCAAACAGCCCTGCTCTCCAATGGAAAGCAAGCTTAGGCCAGTTCCAATTTTTATTACTTTCATAAAATTTGGATTTATATATTAAAACTCGTTAATTTATATTTATTATTTTGTTTTTCTTTTTTCTATGATTTTCACCTTTCATGTTAACACTTATATATTTATTTTCATCACCATTGCAACATTACAAATATGAATCAGCATTCAAGTACAACATACATTATATTTGTGTCCATCTTTCAACGTGCGACTTGTGGTGATTTGGGAGAATTTTTTTTTTTTTTTGGAAAATGTATTAAATATACATTGTTGCATTTGCTAATCTGCATTTGATGTAAGTGAAAATGTCTGCTGCTTTTTTGTGCAGTCAGAATGTAAGACTTGTGAAACTTAACACCAGTGAAATATTTGCAGAGAAACCCATTTTACCAGTATTTAGAGCTTGGCAGGTGAAAATATTGGACCTGGATGGCAGGAAATGAAAGCTGAGTTACAGTATAATGAGTTTATGGCCAACAGCCAGGTTGCTTTGTGTTTTTGATAGAAGCCACTAGAATCATAATGAAAATTACTTCTGTTTTCCTACTTTCTGGTGTACAAGTTGGAAAGTAGGGGTGATGGTGCACTGAACTGGGACTCATTCATCTTTACCACTGGGGTTTGGTGCCGCCATCACAGTGGGGACTGGGGACGTTTTCCTGTTTATCTGAACTGTACAGAGAGATATTGCCGTCATTTTGTCAATCCCAGTGGCCAGATGGCATCGAGCCGTCATGTCAACACACTTACTGGACATTCCAGGGTTCTGGCTCAACCTCCCCAACAAGCAGGAGTACCAGTTGACCATGCCAGCGACTAGCCAGGATACAGAATCCAAAATAATAGATAGAATCCACATCCAACTTCCCTCCTGAGTCTTCACTACCATCATCCATCAACAAAATGAATCCACACCATGGGGTGCCTGGGATACATTTATGAACAGTTAGGGTATCGTACTTTTAGTAAATCCAATTCCTCTAACATGGGAAGTAAAGCATGTAAATCCACTTACAAAAAAAAAAATGCTTTTTTATGGATACATTTGGGTGTAAAAGTGCAACAAAAAATTAAATAAATGTATAATGAAATCAAATGTTGAGGCCATCCTCACTGGTCAGATGATCTTTGATGATAAAGAGAAAAGACAGCTCAGCCAGGGAAAGCTTTTAACCCCCTGACTTATCGGCAACAAGGTAATTTGTTTAATGAGACCTTTGCTTCCACCTTAATTACTGTCGTCAAATTTTAGATCCCTACAAGCTAAAATTGCACAATTAGATACAGAGCCAGAGGGGTTGATCAAATCATAGTTGGGTCTCATTATTTAAACACTGAGCGGTGGGACTTAAAAGCACTTCGTTTACACTAAACCATCAAACTGGAGGCCACAATAGGAATTCCTCCATATTGCGTATAAATATGTTGTGTTTGTATCAATCTTTCTCTTTGATTTCTGCTCCTGCACCACAAAAGTGACTGCAGTTTAATAAGTTGCATTTAAAAATGACATATTTAACAAAAACCTCAATCTTGTTTTTCTAAATTACACATACAGCATAAAACACATACACATACAATAACACCTGTCATAATTAATATCTCTTTGGTATAAATTAGTTTGAATGAAGGCAGTATTATTAACAATTTATTCATAATTTATTTATACTTTTTAAATCATAATTTCAGATTCAATTAATCAGAATTTTGTCTGAGTCACTATCACGCTAACACTATCCGCTCACTGTGCAGGTTGCTTGTGCAAGCAGTTATTTAGCATCTAACCCTGATAAAACTACACCAGTAACAAAGGCACGAATGAAGATCTTTCTCCCCAAAAAACACACTTAATGAAGTCGCTGTAGTTTGTGACTACTATTTAGGGCAATCAAGGACACACAGTAAACACAATGAGTGTACCTTTAATTTTGACATTAAATTGACTACCAGATGGGGGCTGTATCAAAAACGTGATGCAACAAGTCTGTGGGCTGCTCTCTGCTTTTTTTATTATGAATAAGTTACTAATATTTATTTTCTAAATAAATAACCCCATCTAACATTTACAGTGCAAACAGACCCTTATGTTTAAATGATAGATGGCAGCACAGCGCTCTGATGAGCATAGGCGAGGGCAACGCTACAGTCACAAGGTCGCCACTTTCCGCAGAAAGTTGGTGACAGTTTGTGTGTCAGTGCGTGTGTGTGTCTGTCTGTGTCACAGGGGCAAGTGATGACAAACGATGGCAAATTGGAGTGAAGGCTTCCCGCTGCTTGCTCACCATGCCAACAGAAAATCAGAGGAAAGGAAGCGTCTGAGAAAATGGCTGACACACACACACACACGCACACACACACATAGAGCACTGGTACACAATCTGGCAGGGGCACAGGCCAAGTTTTTACAAAGGCGAATGAGCTGCAGAGGGCGAGGTGGCGACTCGCAGTGAGGCGGTTCAGAAGAGCCACTTCTTTAAGACCACTCATCTCGCAATTTCTTCATAGCGATTGATTTTGGGATTTTTTAAATCTATCAACGTGTGAATCATCATTGTGATTGTCTTAAACCTGACAAATTCAGCGGTGATCAAAATAAACTGTATCCGGTAAATCCTTTATTCAAATGAAAACGCGAAAGTACCTTTCTTCCGAAGCGCAGAAAGAAGAGCAGACAGGTTTTTCCAACGTGCTAAATCACTCAGTGTGACCTAAATCCATTTCTTTGCATTCTAAAAGATGCTAACATCAAAGATGAACGTACGCATCACTATGGATGTGCCAGAGCACAATGCTTTGGCTGCTCTTCCTCCTTTTGTCATAAGCATTCTCTCTCTAACCGGATTATTTTCTGACGGTCTCCACCCCCACAGTGAAATATATGTCACATCAGCGGGCTCACCGTCTCTCCACAGGAACCCAAAAACAGGAGGCTCCAAACTAACAAAGACAGAAGAGCTAGTATTTCACCACAAAAGTGTAATGAACCCACAATTCAGCTATTGTTCTCTTAATGATGGATTGACACATAATAGCATCTAATGTCAGTTTTGCTCATGGTTACGACGACAGACACTGTGAACTGCCTGCCTGAGATACAAAGGGGAGCATTTGTTATAAATATTAAGTGATGCTCTGCTCTTTTTGTTTGGGCTTAGAGTGTAACAACTTTCACATTGCCAGCATGTTTACTTCCTGGCTTTCTTTCCATGACAAAATGATGAGATTGTTGTAGATATGGCCACAGACTCAAACCTGTGAAAAGCCTTGAAATTCTTCACCTCTGCAATCATAAGTAATATCCAATTGTGAACAGCATTCCTCGTTTATTTAGAAGACATCAAACTGCACAAAGTAAAGAGTACTGAGTTACGACATTGTGTATTCCAGGGTGGCCTTATTCCATAACCCAGAGAAATCTGTTTGTTCATGGAAGTGATTGAATCAATAGCAGATGCTGTATCTGCAATTAAGCGGTTCTTTCCTTTGAGACCAAAACTTTCTTTGGCTTCTGAGTGGCCCTGCTTACAACTTAATAAGAGATGGCATTTCAAAGGCATTAATTAAGATGGTGGACAAATATCCTTGAATGTGGCAGCTCTTTCTTGGCTGAGAAAAAGTCCATAATGCAATTCAGTGCTCAGCATTTCACGTCTTTGAGAGCGTACAAAGCTACTGTTGTTTTGGTGAAAAGAAAACAGAAAAAAACATAAATCCCTTCAAAGAAACAAAATAAAATTGATGAAAAATAAAAAGCATTGCACCCCAAGGTGTAGTTTAATGGCTTGTGATAACTGAAATGTTTGAATGTGATATTGTGTGACCTTCAAATGGACAGTGAAATTCTCACATCCACTGTCCATGACTTCCCAGAATTTCTTACTGTTAAAATAGGGGAAAAAAATTGGCATGAAATTTATGTGCATTAATATAAAGTTGTTTGTTTTTTTTGTTTGATTTTTTAAAGATGAAAACAAGCGTTTTAACAAAGAGCTCTGCTGTGTCACTGACATTTTTAATGTGTGTTTTGAAGAGTGTAGCCAGGCGAGCTGGAGGTGAGAAATTATAATGTGGCAATCTTAAGGCTGTGGTTTCAGTCTCATAGTTTTGCTTTCATTTATTTAGTTTTGCTAGTGTTTTTAATTTAACCTTTGGGCACCAAAGTCCCTCGGTTAAGCAAAAATTAGAGTTTAGGTTAAAAAGTGAGAGTGAGTGAAACTGGTAGAATACACCGACCAGACATAACATCGTGACCACCTGCCTAATATTATGTCACCGGGCACCAAGATGTTAGCAACGGATGCTGTAAGTCACAAGGTGGGGATTTGGATGGCCCCAAAATTGATGGCCACATTTTTGCGTTCTTCCCATAGTGCATCCTGGTGTTCCCCAGGTAACTGACACACATGCACTTGGCCATCCACCTGATGTAAACGCGATTCATCAGACCAGAACACCTTCTTCCATTTCTGCATGTTCACGTGCCCACTGTTGGCACTTTTGGTGGTGCACAGGGATCAGCTACTGGTGCCCTGACTGATCTGTGGCTAAGCAGCACCACACACAACAAAATGTAATGGACTGTGTTCTAACACCTTTCTATCGGAATCAGCAGTAACTGTTCCTGCAACACTAGCTTCTCTGTTGGATCAGAACAGTTTGCACTTGCCACATGCATCAGTGACCCTGTCACTGGTTTACCACTGTCTCTGACTCACTTTTGATAGATAGTGACCTATGCAGACCGGGAACACCCCATACGTTTTGGAGATGCTCTGACTCAGTCGTTTAGCCATCACAGTTTGTCAAACTGGCTCAAATCACTTGTCCATTTTTCCTGCTTCTAACACATGAACTCTGAGGACAAAATGTTCACCTAATATATCCCGCCCACTAACACGTGTCATGATGAAGATATAATCAGCATTATTCACTTCATCTGTCATTGTTCAAAATGTTATGCCTGATTGATGTATTTTGTAATCCTTAACAAAAACATAAGATAGTGTATGATATGTTATATGTGCCGATATCAGCCATGCCACTAAATGTAATCATTTTCTACGCATATACTGACTATTAAATTAACAGTTAAAAAAAAGTTCAGAAAGTACATTCGTTTAGCAGTTGCGGTGGTTCTTCAAAAGCGTGTGCAGAGCTTCCTGTTAACAAAGTGCAGCAGCTCATCTGAAATGAATGCTTTGAGATTTCAAGGTAGGTTCAAGGCTGTTGGAGGAGATTTGACCTCTTCTGCTCACTTAAATGGCCACTAGGGAACTGTGAATCTATCTTCTCTTAATGGATATAGGAATCTCACTTCCCGCCTCAGTGATGAATGACAAAGAATGGATGGCTAAAGTATCACTCTTAGCGGGGTCCACGGCTTCATTCATTCTGATAAGAATCATAAAGCCAGGCAGACATGCTTTGCTTGGGTCAATATCCTGTTCAACTAGCCATTAAGCCACAGGCGACAATGGACGCTAATATCTTCAAGGTGTAGTGCTATCCTTCTCCTTCTCGCCTTAATTTTCAAGGTGAATTATAAATGACCCTCAAGCGCCTCAGTTCTAGACATTCAAAGCCTGCCAGAACGATGGTGACGATGAACTGAATCATGCAATCTGTCAGTGTTCAGAGTGAGCATGCATGATGATCCCCCGGTGAAAGTGTAGCATTAACCATTATCCCTGACAGACACGAAAACCAGCGCCTTTAAGTTTCCTATTCAGTAATAATACTGTCACCACATCCAGCCAACGGAGCTGTCACTGTGATGAAACACTGCCTGCCACAGAACGTCAAGGAAATTGTGATATGGATTTTGCCGATACGGTCGGTTGTTGTCCTTTGCTGCTAAACTCTGCTGAACAAGTTATTTGATGCAACTAAAGAGCTGTATGGCCTCCTCTGACAAGCAGATAAGTGTCTGCCTGTGAGACAGGGAAAGAGAGAGCGAGTGTGATGTGACACGAAAGCAATGCTTGGCATAAGGTCTTGAACGGAGTGAGATGACGTCGACAGTTTGGTGGAGCTTTGGGTCAAAGCTTTTAGGGGAGAGTTCAGAAAGTTAACGCCTGACATTTAGCAAAATACTTGCCTCATTATGGAAGAATATATAAAGTCAATTCTGCATGAACAAACCATCAAATGCCTCCACTACTTTTAAATAACTGCTGTGCCAATGCTATTCAAGACTGCTTGCCCTGCTTTGTTGCTAGCCATCTCTTCTTGTATTTTAAATACAAAATTGAGCATTTTGTTTGGGCTCACCTTTGCTTTTTATCTGTATTTTGTCAAAAACAAATAAGAAGCAGGCTAATGTAACCAGAAGTGCTGACTGAATCTCTTTTGTGAATAGTTCCGCTCACAGCGAGTGACCTCTGTGACCGAAGCGTATCCTGGATTGCCACACACTGACAGATGTTTTGACATGTCATGGGCCAACTATAATCTGGATTTGTTTGACTGCACTGTGTAGTTCAGTTGAGATCAGTGCACCTGGTGTGTGGGTGACTGCACCTGTGTGGGAGTGAAGCAGTCACACAGGCCACTGTTTGACCACGTTTAGTCATTAACTGCATTGCTACTTTTGATGTTTTTTAGCCTTGCACGAGGTAGCTAAGTGTGAGGTTGAATAGCTTGTGGAAGATACAGTGTTCAGATAAAATGTTATGAGGATTTTTCTTTCTTTATGATAATAAGAGAACATAAAAAAAATCATATTTTACAAGGTTAGAGATAGAGGTTAGCGCTTTCAGAACCAAAAATATAGTAAAAGAACATTTGAGCAAAACGCAGTAGCCCCACAGACCGTGTGTGTCTGGATAAGACCCTTTGTTGCTTTATTTCACATTTCTACTATCTCTCCACTTTTTTAAAATGATAATCAGACTCATAAACAAAAGCTTTGGGGAAAAAAAAAGAATAATTAATCTTTCTTGCATTAAAGCTTCAGTTTGTTTCGCTTTGTTTTATAGAACTTTAGGCCATTTTCAAATACTCCTTTGCCCTTGACGTAATACTCTAAGATCAATTTAAATAAGCAAAAGAAACAAGATTCTATTGCTGTCTTAACATCCATGAACAGTGCACTGAAATCCCCTCGTGAACCAGTACCAGGTGTCATTTACAACCTTGGCTTGTGTTTCCTAGCTTTAAAAGTTTAGTGAAATCTAGCGGTATGACCTTATCTGCCCATTCCACGCCATATTTCCAATGCAGATAAACGCAGAGCAAACAAAGAGGCAGGAACCCACTGATGTGCTGCCCCACATCTATCCTTGAGCTGATAAAACCCACATCCACAGGCCGTGTGGGTGGAGTGGGGGGAGAGACAGTAGCGGCTGCGTTGGGATTTTGCTCACTTGATGTCAAGGATTAAACTCGGTGGGATCAGCTTCGAGGAGACAGTCGCCCCGAAGGGCTCGCTCCATTTATGCCGCTCTACCCCCGACCCACCCCACCCAGATTTTCTGGCACTTTAAATTCCACAGTATGAACTCCTTTGTCAAATATATCCACCCTCTGAGCCCCTTCAACCACAAAAAAATGTCTTTTTCAGGCAATGCTATAGAAGGTGCTACCTGGACCGAGGTGGGGCCCCAGGGAGAAAGAGCTGTCAAGACTGGGACCTCCTTCCCAATCCGGCTTCCAGTGCGCCTCCCTGAGCCGTCCTATTACGTCTTTATGTGTCACTCTTTTTTCTGAAGCTACGGAGAGATTAAGGCCTGGGCCTGAACTAAAATGAGACATAAGCAAGCTTTGTGTTTTGCTTCTTTTGGCCTTCATTTGACATTTGTTCTTGTAGCAGTTGTGTGCATATATGGATAATTCACCTATAATTAGTATATACTGTTGTTATTGGGAGTATTTGTGCCATAAGTATAAAGCGAAAGAGTTAATCCTCCAACCACAAAGCGAAACATTTATTAATCCTTCATTTTAATCCTGCAGAACTGCAGAAGGCCTTAAGATCTCTGGGATGTGTAGGTATGTGTGCTTCTTGTACACGCCTGCCATCCTTCATGTGTGCGTGCATATTAAAAACCACAGGGTTTGAGTTCACAGGCAAGGCTCCTGTATGTGATATATGCCTGTGCTGATACTTAGTATGTTCTTTTAGGGTTAACGTTACAACAATAAAAAAGCTTTCAAGATGAAGCGGGCTGTAAATCTCCACACAAGTCCCCATGAATTTGGCTAATAAATGCAGCAGACGCATGAGGGGAAGTTGGTTCTCTGGCTGCAAGGGTCTCAGGGGGCCACAGGGTAGAGTAGCTCTGATCAAATCCCAGACCAAATAAAGCGTATATGGGACGGTGATAGTGATCACTGTTAACAGGTATATGGATTTTGAAGTTGCCCCATTAATACCACATGTTACTATGTGTTACTCCTCTTACACTGGAATTAATTGAGTTTATATTAAAGCAGCAAATCTTGCTGAAACATGATCTCTGGAATGTCATACTCAATCAAGTGGCCCTTCAGTCCCTTTTTCATTTCCGGAGTCTTTGTCACTGTATTCTTTCTTTCTTTTATTTTTTTTAAATGATCCTAGCTTTTCAGCAGTTTCAGGCCTTCCAAAGATTTTGAACGAACATATAAAGATTGTGGTTGTCTGGGAAAAGAAACACTCTTTAGTAGCTGTATTACAAATTTCCAGGCTCAAAGCCTGTCACTCATGGGTGATTTATTATACAGATTTAGACACACACAGCCTCCTGCACACTGTTTTCTCTTTCTGCTGCAGACAGCTATCCAGAAGCGTGGAGTCACTCGATATTCACGATCTCACGACGTTCATGTGCTTTAAATGCCCCACAACCAGTGAGCCTTCACAGTGCAGGGGTCTGCTGGTACAAATAAGCTAAGTATTACATTTATATTATTTCATATTCAGCGGGCTGCTTGTGGTAATGGTCCTGGATCCCCATAGGTGCCTCCAGATCCCTGTTGTGAGAGTTGTAAGTCTTGCTATGCCCCATTAAAGGGCTCCAAGTAGTCTTCTTCCTCCTCCATACCACAAAATGAACATAGTGCAAGCTGCTGATGGGGGTTATCAATCAGTACGGAAGACTCGGTGATTGCTATGCTAGCTTCTAAGAACTGAAGCGGCTCGCTTTCTGTTTTTGAATAAAAACTTCCTGCCTGTTGGCAAGACACTTGAAACTGATCACCAGTAGAAAGGAGAAAGCTGGAAGCCGACAGCCTGGATCAACAAGGATTGCAACATTTTACAAGCCGATAGGAATGTTTTGCCTTTTTTGGTAGATTTGAATGGTAAGATGAAGTTATCTGAGCTCAGCTCCAGGAGATGAGCTGATGATCAGCTGCAAAAACAAAATCACTCTGCTTAGACATCAAGCTGTACATTACTGCTATTCATTATTGCTGCTATTATTTAGCCAGCGCCTCTTGTTGCTATTTAACCCAACAATACACCTGATTTGTTAGAAGACCAAAACACTGCTTTGTAGATGTTATCTTATGGCATTCTGTGATAGCTTCCTAGAAAAACATTTTTCTCTCTTTTTGTTTTTTAAAAAGTGACTTCTTTGCATTCTATTGCAGCAAGTCGAGAGAAGACTGCATGCCCCTATCAGAGTATAGCAGTACTACAAAGGGCAAGCTTTGGTCGTGGGGCTACTGTAGGATTCATTCTCTGGCAGCCAGGAACAAGGGAATTTCCAGCACATGAGAGCACTGCTCCATTTGACACTGGAATGAGGGAATTAGGAGATTTATGATGGTCTAAGGTCACAGAGGGAAGCATCTGAGAACAGACCCACGCCTCCCCTGACTCCTCACAGTGCTTTACAATCTGACAGTCTGTGTCTTCTCCACACCCACACAAAGAGAAACCTAGACACACACACACACATGAACACAATCCTAGTCAGTGACACACACATTCACAGGCAGTGAAAGTTGCAGGACTGTAGTCATGCATTGTTGCTGTTCACATTACATCTGTGGTTTATTTTTCTTACGTATACCGTATCATACCATTTTAATGTAATTCATTAAGTTGTGCAGTGTGGCTTGGTAATTTTATATTTCAACATCAATGTCGATTAACAAAGATTTTCAAAGGAAAAACTGAAGCCCTCCTAATTCCCAAAGAATGATCAGGCAAAATGCAGACACTGTTTTCCAGACATTTTGCTGACCTTGTTTTTTAATTAAACAGCTAATCTTAACTGTTACCCTAAAACCCATAAATCCAAAGCTCATTTGTGCTAAATGCATGCTAAAATAAAGTCTTAAGCGTCGAACAACATTTTAAAGAAAGGACGACAAAGTCTAAAACTGGCTCATTCGAGTTCAAATACAATAGGACAGACATCTACAATTCTGTTTATTGCACATTTCTTATGCCATACATAGATCTGTACATGCACAAAGATGGCAGCGAATCCCGGTGTCTCGAACAAAACCCACACAAACAAAGCATGCTCTGCTCCGCTGGCTGGCAGACAGAGCCAGTGAAGGAGGCTTTTGTCCTGCGACACAGACGAGTTGATAGGAAATGGTGGGAGGGCAAGCAGACACACAGTGGCCGTCCTATGCCATTAGACATACACACATACACAAACACGCGTATTGTTGCATACTCAGTGTGCTATTACATGCAACAACACTGTCCTTTTAAAGACCCATATTTCATTTTATGGCAGGCTTAACCAGTTCACAACTGTGTCAGGTTTTTTTTTTTTTCAGGGGGGGGGGGGGGGGGGGCGGTTCTTCTTTTTAATCTTTGCAATAAGAAGAAAGCAACCTTAGCTTTAACAAGAAAAGACTCGAAGTTTCCATAAGACTCTCATTACGTACTGTTAGTGCGCACACTCCTGAGAAGCCCCTTTTTATATCTATCCATACTGTAGCATCTGAGGAATGTTAATCTGCCCTCTTAGGAATGCACTGTCCAGGCACCTTGCCTCTCCACAGACAACTGGCAGATACCGCCATGGACGTGTCCAGGGATAGGGTCACTGATAGTCTTCCTTCTTATCCCTGACTTCCACTCCACATTCTTTATTTTGTTCTCTACTGTACCCCTAAACTGTGCATTGTTGTCTTTTCAGACCTTCCTCAATCCACTACTTCCTCTCCACTTCCCTGGAGATCGTGTTACTCTTAGCCTTACCGCCTGCAAAACACGACTACGCAGGAATGCACCACATGTGATCACAGTGAGACATTATTACCGACCCTTTGACTGATTATGCGCTTCACTTAGAGAGAGCGATGTCTCCGGTCAGTCTCTAATGTGAGTTTGGAGTATATAGGTGCAGACTACACTGCACCTATACCGCGGAGGAACTTATAAATCTGTTCAGTGGGATGATGTATTTCTGTGGGGCCACAAGGAAAAACATTCACTTGGATGGTGTTACTGGAAAGCGATTGGTTTTGTTGCAACTGCCATAATAAATTTATGGTAGAGACCTGGATGTAGCTTCCAGCCATCTTGTTGAGTATAAATATGTGAGGTTAGATTTCTGAAAGAGAAAGAAGAGAGAGGCAGGAAGTGAAATCTGGGTTTGGGGTATTTAACATCCCCAAATCTACTGCTTATCCAAAAAGTAGTACGGATAAGAGCACCTTGAAAGACCTTGTCTGGAAGGCATAAAGGATCGATGGGGAACAGGTGCACGAGGAGAGAGTTTCACAGACACAATTCATTAAATGGAATAAGGTTTCTTGGCTTAAAACTGACACGACAAATCTGTATTTATTTTTCTATTTCTAGTTTATATGTCAGCATTTGGAATACTAAAAATGTTGTGACACTGCATTCTGGATGCTCTTATTTAGTAATCACCTTGTATTTTACACCTGTCTTCTATCATACAGGGACTTAAACACAGTTGAATTATAGCACCTGTATCCTTCTCAGCATTGTTTTCACCTTTTACAGCATCGAGTGTTTTTCAGGTCCAACTCGAGTTCAGCTTGTTTATATTCTTTTAAGGCAAGGTCCCCTTAGTCAAACCTGGATTCATCTTAACATTTGTAGGACTATAATTTCTTGTTTTCTTTGTAATCCCTTTGGAAAGTCCATATAAAACAGCAGCATACGTGCAGCTAGCATATACCGTATATCTGCTAGTAATATATATACTTGTTCCCTTATTGACGCCCGTTTCTAATAAACGGCAGGTATGAAAACATATCACGACAAGTAGACGCCGGTCTCCAATAGTAGCTGGGCGACCTTCGACCCGGAAGTCCCTCTGCGCTGTTGTCGGTCCTCCCGCGTCTCATCACTAAGCTAGCCGTCATCTGCGACCGGCGGCATTTAACCATCGAAGTGGAATTATTACACTGACCTGGTAGAGTCTATGAGCGTAGCGTATGATGAACTGTCGGCTAGCGAACCTGCTAACTGTGATTTTCTGGTCTTTTACTTCCTCTACAGGAGAGTCGGGCGGAGAGAAGTTTCAGGGAGCACCACTCGTGCACTGGGCTACCACAGACAAGGAGACACTCGGGAGCAAAGGAGGAGCACAATTGGGAACTGCATTATTTGTGAACTGTTGGAATACATTTTGGAGCACTGCAAGTAAACGCACTTTCACCTCAGTCTAAAAACTGCGGCTGGGTCCTCTTTCCCTCTCACTTCCGTGACAATTCCGTCTGAGAAGGGAATAACAGCTGGTCTCCAACAACCGGCGATCTCTTTTAAACGCTGGGCCGGCCGAATAAATTTTTGAATAAACGCCGGGGTTACTATTGGAAGATATATGGTAGTCACGTTTCAGCATTTCTGCTAAACTGTAGACATCCAGACTGCTGCAATCACACGCTTGTACTCCTGCTGACCTCCTCCACATAGACACACACACCAAGCTCCTAGAATACATCCCCATTACTTTCAAGCAGACAACTCCATGTACACAATGATATGCACATGCAAAGGAACAGACAGAAATTGGCTGAGATTGCACAAAAGCTTGGATATGCAGTCTATCACACGTATATTTACTCCTCAGGTGTGTATGACATCTCTCTGTCAGTCCACAACATGTGTACTGTTACTAAAATGACAGCAAATTAATGCTTCAAAGGAAGTGGCTTGTTTAGAGAAAAAGAACATCTGCTATTTATATTCAGGCTGATGAATTATGCGCTTTTTCTGGTGACACGCAGACACAAGATTTGGTTTTGTCTTTCATTATACAGAAAAAAAGTGTTTTTTTGTTTTTGTTCTTTTATTGTGCTGCACTTCAAATAGTGTAGTCAGTGTTCCTTCATACTCTCCTAACAAACTAACCAAAAGCAAAGATTTGAAGCGCCGAGTCCAGATGTTCCCAGAAGGCACTGATGACCTGTTCACATTCACCTACAAAACAAAGCATAAGCAATCACATCAACACACAACTTCAGATGTCTTAGAACATTTTTATTTTGACGAATGGCTTAAATCACCATTTCAGTTTGCAGCCTTGTATGAAATTTCAGTGTGCTTGTGCAAATGCCATTACAAAATTGGCTTTTTCAAAAGAGAAATGACTGAACAAGAGCACTCGGAGAGCACAACTTCCCCCAACTCCGAGGGCTACACTAAAACTATGATGTTTTATGATGTTTTTATTACTATAAGCTGACATTAGCCTGTTTTACAATCTGATCGTGTGAGCCTGATATGGCATCGTTGTGATGTCATAGATCGTCTTATTGAAAAATAAAAAGTGTGGTGTACAGCTCTCTCCATGCCCTTTCATTCGATGCGGGTTCTTCAAATTGTTTTTTAAGGTGAACTTTCATCTTGGGTGCTAATAATGATGGTTAAATGCTTAGCCGGCAAGCTTAGCCGCTTGGTATATTGTTATGATGTTTGAAGAAAATCTATAAAACATTGTGTTTAATATAAACACAATGTTTTTGATTTTACCCATTTTCACATTTGCATGACCTTGACCCAATTTCCACCAACATTAAATCAGCTCAAGCTGTTATTGTCTTGGTGCTGGCTCTTTGACACAGCGTTTTAAGTTTCTGGAGTCATGATTTTTTCCTTGGTGTGATGAAGATGATTTAAGTTTAAGGATGGAGTTTCGTTCTTTAAGTGTCTTTGAGTGGACTTGTATTTCTGGTTCTGGGATTGTTGTCTGTGAGCTCCTTTTGTGTCTTTGTCTCGTCCTTGTCTCTCCTGTGAGAGTCAGTCGTGTCCTCTATGTTTATTTATGTGTTTCCCCAGTCATATTTCTGTTTACTCCCTCTCTGTGTCATGTTTGTTTTTCCTTTTGTTTGTGTCTGCCTCGCTCTCTGTCCCTTGCTCTCTCCGTCTTTCAGCTCCCTCATGTCTGTCTGCCATATGTGTACCATTGTCTTCCCACGTCAAGCTGTGTGTCTGAGTCTGCGTCTCAGTGTGTTTCCTGTCTTATTTTGATAGTCCTTGCCTCGTCTGCTTGTATTAAGTTTTGCTTCCCTTGTCTCTGTGTCTAATTTGTTCCAGCTGTGTTTCCCGGCTGTCTCCACTCTCCTAATCACCTGTCTGTGTATTTATTGTGTCAGTTCCCTTTTGTCCTTTGCTGGAATGTCAGTTCTCCTCCCTCCATGTGTCTGGTCCATGTTCTGTGTTTCCAGTGTTTTTCCCAGTCTGATTTTGGTTAGGGTAAGCCTTCTTTGCTTTTTATTTGTATCCTTGTCTGATCTTCTATCAGCCTTTAATAAACGACTCGCCTTCAAGATCACGTTTGGACTTCAAGTGTCTGCTTTTGGGTCCTCGCTACAGAAACATGATTAAACACTACAGTTATTGGTATCAAGCATAGCACAAAATTTAAAAATGATCTTGATTGCTAACAAACAGACAGACAAACAAACAAACAGAAACAATTACACACTTAATTTCAAGAAATAATCCTTCAAATTAAATTAAATTAAATTCTATTTATATAGCGCTAGATCACAACAATCGCCTTAAGGTGCTTTATATTGTAAAGGGCCTACAATAACACTGAGAAAACTCCAACAATTAAATGGCGCCCTCTGACTTGGCGAGAGTGTGAAGGAAAAACTCTTTTAACAGGTTGTTCCCAGTTCCTCCTTTTCCTGATCAAGCAGAACCAGAACCACCATGACTGTTGGGGGGTGATAAGAAGAAGACAGGACAAAAGACACATTGTGGTATATCTTAAAAACAACTTGTTATGTATGAAATTATTTGTTATGCATATGTATGAAAAATCTGCTTCGTCATCCAAGAAGCTAACTCATATACCAATGGACTGAGAAACAATAAGAAGTCTGATATAGTTGAAAATGGATGTTCTGAATCCCTGCCTCAGCACACACAGTCCATCATACAAACTAAGCTAACAAAACACAACATACATCTGGTCATTCATTTTTTTCTGAGAAACGCTCTCCAGAATTCCATTATAACAGCGATTCATCTAGAACTGCACAAAATAGACTTTACTTAGGGTATATTACCAATCTAGAAATGCCACATCCTGCTTTGGAAAATCACTTTGTGCACAAAAACACAAAAAGTCAATTTCATTAAAATAGAACTGCAGACTTTGTTGGTCTGTCTGGAGGCTGAAGATATATTGGTGTTAGAGCAGGAAAAAAGGGACAGAAAAGCTGTGGATAAGACCTGCTGTTGTGGCTTCCCTCATCCTCAGGGAGGTGGGGGAAGCTTGTGAATATTTGACCTCAGGCTGGGGAGGGGGAGCCTTCTTCCTCAGCGATTGCTGTTTAATCCATCTTGGAGCCTTACCTGTGGCACAGTTAGCCTCATGGGCTAACACAGACAGCTCTGTGCAGAGAAGGCAATCACAATTGTGCAACACATAAAATGTGTGCAACATTTGATAAATTGACTTGGTTTGTAGCGATAATCTCATTTTGCTCGTCCTTTTTTTTTCTTGTTGTGTTTTTTAGACATTCACTTAAATCATCCAAGTTATTGTTATGGTAATATGTTCAGCCTCGCGTGGGAAGACTCCAAATGGTCTATTTTTAAAGTCACAGCAAAGAAACGTCCCTTTTTATCTTATCTCAATGAGAAGCTTGAAATAGCAAAGCACTGCTATCCCCTCTGAGTCCTCTCAGCTCTGTGACGCGTCAACACTTGTCCAGCACCATCAAATCCTCGCCTGTCTACCAATTACAATCTATCATGCAACTGCCACTTTTTTCTACTAGTCTCTCTTTAGCAGTTTGGGATGAACAGTATGCTTAATGAATGCATGTGTACAAAAAAAAAAGCTCATTTACGTTATAAATGTAGCTATTAAAACTGTTTTGTTTGTGTTTTTTCTCCTTTTTCCTGATATTGGCCTAATAAATTGTCACTAAAAAGTTGTTCTAACAATGTACTCTCAAGATTAAAAACACAAAAAAACAGTACTACAAACATCAAGGACCAATTCAAATAAACCAATTTTTTGCAGGTTATGGGCAAATCATTACAAACATAAAGAAGTCAATATGATTTACTAATAATTCTGTTTCTCACTTGACTGCCAAATGAATGCCATTAGTCAAGGCGTCTGAGTCATCACTTTGAACAGAGTATGCGAATTCAAATTATTCTTTCCTGCCTCCTACACAAAATGTAATGGCCCACTCGAGCTTTTCAATTAAGACCTGGCCTTGAAATTCACTGTGTGAAGAGGCGCGGTGAGGCTTGTTTATTTCTACACAGCGGCAGAACAAAGGCTGAGTACACAGCACATTTCATCAGCGCTCAGGCGCATGTATCTGAATCATTCGGCTTCTCTGTGCCGCTTACACTTCAGATATTTGTGTTTGTGGGCAAGCGTGTGAGAAGAAGTGGAGGAAACAAACCAAACAAAGGTATCTTTGTTGTCTAAAGATAAACACTGTGAGCTTGCTTGTTTGTCTCTTCCCGATATTGTTGGCCCACGTGACCGTCCTGTTTCTGGACAGCTGAAAATGAGTTAGCTATAACAACAACAGATGGTTATAAGCTATGCCAGCTAACATTAGGCTCGGCTTGTCCTTAATGTCGCCCTCTGATAAACAGTTTGCTTACATACTCACATTGTATGAGAGTTAATTGATTAATTGCTCGAGTCATACAACGTTCGCTCCATTTAAAAGAATATTTCAGTAACACTGGCAAAAGCAAAATCTCTACAAATTACTTTAATATCGCTGCAAGACGTGAGCTTCATTTACACATACTGAACTTCTTTCATAAATTTTTAAAGCCTCCTAAAGAGTAAGTAGATGTGGATGCTTTTCACCAGGCGTTTTGACAGCTCAGGTAAACAGCAGACCGATAGCATACACTTACTACAGATGAATGTGAGACAGAGCTTTTAATGTGACCTATGGAGCAACATATATTTTACTTCTCTTTAATTATTGGGTTGATGTTTAAACAATAATGTGTTCAAAAATGTTTTATACCCAGACAGTAGCAGAAAATATGGCTGCTATCTGTTTAAACTTAAAAAAAATAATCGTATATCAGCTAACAAAGCTAAAGTTAGCAGCGCTAAAGTTAGCAGCACTATTGCTAAAACTGTTTGTTTAAACTGTAATGCTAACAAAGCTGGCTAACATTTAGCATTTTATGTGACAAATGTTGTTTTTCTTAAAGTATCCTTGAAGTTTTTGTTGGTTTTTACAGAAGACCAAATTCACCAGCAAGATAATAAAAACTCTTGAGCATCGTTTCTGATTTCCATTATAGTATGAGCAGCCATTTCTCCTGCTGGTAAGTATGCATGTTTATGCTTTTAACACTTGCTCTTTGAGGTGCTTTAACACTTTCACTTTGAGATGTTGATTTGGAAGCATACCCCAGCTCTACCATACCCCCTACAGAGCCATCCTGCTTCGATATGCCCTCAGGGCCATGATATGAATTTAAAGGGGAAATTAATATAAGGCACGCACAGTGGCATCCGATAAATGTATGCAGATTTGCTTGAAGTTGCTTATTCAGTATGTACAGTTGCAGGTAGACCTCACGCTGTTTATTTGCTAGATTTATCCCTCTGCATGCTCTGAAAGAGGACGTGTTCTCAGACATAAATTAGCAAATGGAAATATGTGTTTGAATATGGTGAAATACTTATGTTAGATATCGGTTCAGTGTCGCGTGCTGCTTTCAGTAGAGGAGGCCCTTTGCATGAGTTGATATACTGCACTGCACTGTAACACAATGTCTTAAACTGTAAAGTACGGAAGGTGTAATTATAAAGAAAAGGAATGCAGAGTGTGCATGTGTGTGTGTGTGTGTGTGTTGGAGGGGGTGCTCAAATATGCCTGTCATAGATTCAGCGTTGATGCAATGGTGTATCTCACTAACAACACTGACCCTGGTGCCTTACATCCAGGCAGTGTTATGCAAAGTGTTGAATCATACGTGACAAGGTTAAACCAAGAACACACCCAGCCTATCCTGCTGCACTCCCATGCTCTCACACGGGGGCTGGGCTCTTCTTCTGCAAAAATCCCACCAAGAAAAAAAACTGCAAACAGGCCACAAATGCGTATGTATTTTAAATACACCTCACACTGAGCCGTACATATGAACATAAGAGTCTGCAGGTAAAGATATATTTTACAGTGAATGTTAAATGGTAGAATTAATCCCAAAGAAATCGTATATGAAATTTAATTGACCTAATGTTGCAGCTCTAGATTAGATCTGTTAGATCGTATCTTGTGCAATGATGTAGGGTCTATAGTACAAGCTGACATGAAATGGTAATGAAGACAGTACTCACTGACTGGGGGGGGTCACCTCTGCAGAAAGTATACTTCTCCCAGTTTATAAATGCAGCCTGCCCCTGAGAGCAAACTTCTACTTTTAAGCTGCATTAATTGATATTTTTTACATTAAACATGTTTTGATACAAAAAGGCTTTTCACACTAGTAGTGCAGTCATGAACAGCTGTCACTCAGTTCAAGTATTTAATGGCCAGCTCCCTAGAGTAGTCTGAGCAATAAGCAGACTTCAAAATGTGTGCAAACCTTGCAACTTTATAACAAACTACTAGCCCATGCACTCTTACAGTGAACCCCCCTCCTTTACGTTGCCTTTCTTGGAAGCTTTTTATTAATACCCAGTGAAAAAAAGTTTTTAGTCATTTGTAAGATGTAAGATGTCATTGTACTATTTTTAACTATAAACAGGTTTTAACGGACTGGCAAATGATTTGTTTATTTTTGAAATGTTAACATTTCTATTGTTTTGGCACTAAGGTTATAATGTGCACATTAGTATCCATCTTTAGACTAATAACACTCCCTTCAAGGTCTCCAGCTGTAGTAGAAAATAATATTTGGAGACTTGATGCTGTAAATATAACATCTCTAAATGAAATATAAATCTCTAATCTCCAAAGCAAAGACCCACTGTGTCAGAATGGATATTCTGCAGTGTGCTGCTGACTTATATTGGTGAGCAGCTGACATTAATGGCAAGCTGGGCACCCAGGTGTGGAATATGGAACTAAGTAACTAAATTGTGATGAATGACTCACAGGTTTTCTTTGCGATGTATCCTTTTTTATGGTGAGATAGTAGGCATCACTTCTGTTCTCAGCCCTTTACTACTGTAAAAAAAAACAAAAAAAAGAGAGAGGTTTTTGACAAATTGTACATATATCTGTGATATTTGCTCGCCCATTTCATATACACATTTTTTGATTCATAAAATAGAATAAAACATTTCCCTTCAGCTTGGTTCATTTCCTAAAACCCCTTCTGTCCAAACAAGGAGGTGGCAATAGAGGTTATGACTTTATTCCAAAAAAATTAATTAAAAAAAAAGATGTGTCCTCTTATCAAAATATGTTGTATAGTGTTTATTAGCTGTATTATGGGCTATTAAAATATTAGTGAACTGAAAATGAAATTGGGTGGTTGTTACATTTACAAGCTTACAAACTTGTAATTTGAACAAAATAATTTCATGTTTCTATGTTGAACGTAATCAAATCATGCAGGATCTTCATGAAATTCAGCAACTTAATTTACTCTTGTTGAGATGACCTGATACAATCTAGCAGGAGTGCTTAGTTGACTGGAATCACGAAATTCACAAGATCACACAAGATTTCAAAGCACAGGAAAATCACTGGGGCTAGAAGAGAAAGACAGCCATACACACACCATACGTGCATGGTGTGTGTATTCATTGTGGTTTAACCTGTCAAGGACAAAACGTACAGAAAATTCTGTATCAAGCCTTGTAATCATAGCTTTCCTACTTTTTAAATCCTGGATTGACAGCTCAGTGCAGTGGTTAGCACTGTAGCCTCACAGCAAAAAGGACCTGGGTTCAAATCTAAGTTCAAGGTTTGCAGTGGGTTTTCTCTGGGTTACTCTGTTTCCTCCCACAGTTAAAAGTCATGCAGTTGTTGGTAATTGGTGTTGCTAAATTACCCATAAGTGTGAATGAATGCAAATGTCTGACTCCCTATTCCCTGCGATAAACTGGCGACCTGTCGAGGGAGTACCCAACCTCTTGCCCTATCACATCTGGGATTGGCTCCAGCCTCCCTGCAACCCTGGTAAAGATAAGAGGATGGATGGAGTGGAAGTTGTTATGAATTCATTCAAACTTTATGTAAACCAGAATCTTGACTTTGTTGAAACTCCAAAAAATAACTCTTTAAATTAACTTAAAATAACCATGGAAAGGATATCCACATTGTTAAATGACTTTCTATTAGCATTAAGTATTTTCGTTGGACTAATGTAATTTGCATGTGTTGGATCAACTAAATCAAATTAAGTTGGACTCAACTGCAGTAAATAAGTTCATCATTAATTAATTAAGGACATTACGTTGGAATAATAGAATTGCATAATGCTAAAATAAAGCAATTTATTCTCGTGGAAAATCTTTCTATAATTACTTTATGTTCATTCAAAGAGTTATTTTTTGAGCGTAAAGTATAAAATGTTGATGGATAGTCAGTACACTCAGTGAATAATTAACAGAAAGTAAGAGAATCTGTGTTTGGTCGACTATTTCTTCGTTCCAACAACTACTTGGCAATAAAGTTCATGCTCTACGAAAGCCTTTTTCTTTTCCCTTGAATGGTACCACATTTGTAAGAAAAATACATTAGCGGGTTGAGCAGCAAAGTTAAGTATGTCGGCTGCACCCATGAAAAACCTGCCAAATCCCCTCCAATGCCAGGCAGCTTATTCTGCTATTGGCTCTTGTTTTGGTTCCCCAGGTGCTGACAATCAAGAAACTGATTGGTACCACCTGTGAGCATGGGCCCATGTAAAACCATGTTGCATCATTATTTGGAGTGAGCCCTTGTACTGTTTTCCAAACTGAAGCACAGGTCCTATATTACAAGGGATGTCAGAGACAGGCTGTGAAGTGGGCGCCCCAGGCCACAAGAAGACTGCTTCCTCAGCCTTTCAGCATAAGAGCTGTAGGCAGTCTTCTACAGATTTACAGTCAACGTCTGCATGGCCGATGGTTCTCTATGCAGACAATCCAGAACAGGTGGCACACAGCCAATCTTTGGTCTCATAGGGCAGCCAGGAGGCCAAAGATTGGATGCCCTTTACATCAGGTCTGTTTGTGCTGGTGCTGGCAACACATCTGCACTGGAAACTGAACTTGTTATTTAATGTTATTTAGCCATAGTCCATATTCTCCCTACACAGGAATTTGAATGCACGGTCAAAGTCTGGAGACAATATGGGAAAGCTATTCTGATTGCTGCACAGATAGGTTAACAGCTTTTGGTGGAGGATCTGTGATGATGCGGAACAGCATCTCCCTCAATGGAAAAACAAAGCTTGCCATCATTGAAGGCTATCTCAATGCAGATATCGAGATAAGATTGTGTAGCCAATGGCATTCCTACATCTCCACAGTATGGGAGGAATTCCGTCCTCTAAGTTGACAACACTTGTCCCCACAGAGTGGGGTTTATCCAAGACTACCTCCAGAATTTGGGAGTGGAGAGGATGGAATCGCTCAACCCCACTGATCAGTTGTGGAGTCAGCTTGTGCATGCTGTTTATGCCAGAGTGACCAACACAACCACACTGGCTGACTTGCGACAAACGCTGGTTAAAGAATTGGATACCATCCTGCAGCACAGTATGTGACTAAATTGGTGACCAGTGTGCTACTGGGGCTAAATAAATAAATGATCAAAATTGCCAATATGTTGACAATCATTGACTTCAATCATCCAATCTGATAAACGACACCAAACAAGAGTAAATAGCAGAATAAGTTGTTTGGCATTGGCAGAGAAGATCTGGCAACCCAGAAATGCATTTTTCTTACAAATGTGGATCCGTTTCAGTGGAAACGCAAAGGCTTTCCAGCAGTGTAAGATTTTTTGCCAAAAAGCATTGTTATAACAAAGAAATAATAGACTAAACACTAATTTCCAAAGTTTTCATGCTAAATTTTGCTGTTGGAATACATTGAAACTACTGATGACATTTGACAGTGAGAGGAATGAATCAGTCCTCATTTCCACTAAATGTTTAATCCCCAAAGTGTCCAAAATCTGACATCTCTACTTTTTTTAATAGAAAGCCAATGTATTTAATATGCAGATAAGGACCAACGTACAGTTTAATTTGGCCCTAGAACGTCATTTAAACCCCAAATAAGTCACACACACCTTGCCTCCTGAATAGCCATCTTTCAGCCAGTAGTATTGGTGATTTATAAGCTTGTAAAAGCAGAAGCTACATTTGAGAATACAAAAAAAGCATGTTTAAAACCAGCAAAAAATGCTGACATTGTTGTTTAAGCATGAGAAATACTGTACATCGTCATTTACCCAGATCAGTCAGCTTGATTTGCAATGCAGAGTGATAATGTGAAATGCCTCCAAGACACCAAACATGCCCATTTTGAACATTTTCCTGACTTTACAAATTGAAACTGTCATATCAATGTATCAGCAGCAATATAATCAGCATTTTCAATGTGTGCTGTGAGAAACTCACTAATGAATGCCAACGTCAAGCTCTCTGCATCACGTTTTCATTCTTTGGGCCCAAGATTAAGAACTTTGTTAAAAAAAAATGTTGCAACATAAATTAATTTAGAATGTATTTTTGTGTTGGCCATTATGAAGCGTTAATAAGCCCATTTACCATACTCTTGTGTCTTTATTTTGTGTCTTAAATCAATTTCTTTATGTGAAGCTCTATGACGGCATTACAGATAAACTTGTTATGACTTGCCGTTCTGGACCAGCGTCACATTAGAAATGTTGTTGTATTGACTTTAAATACTGTCACAATGAATTCACGGCCATTTAATGACCTAATGAATGAGTTGTTTGTAAAGCATATACCAAGACAGATTATTTAGAATTGCTGGTAATGATCACAAATTATTTTGTCATTTCAAATAATGAAGCTTGCAGTAAGACATTCTTCCTTTGATGCTGATAAACCAAAGAATACACGCCAAAGGCTGTTTCACTTTAACTCAAATTCAACTCAGCCTTTGTGAGACTGGAACCGGAGCTGGAACAATCAGATTGTTGAGGTACTCACTTGAGCAGGTCCTTCCTCTCCAAGGAGCCAGTCCCACACCAGCGGGAGGACAAAGGAGGATTAGCTGGCATACCATGCCGCCCGTCTGGCCTCCACATCAGGACCAGACCTCCAGTCCACAGATCCTGCCAATTAACTTGTCACTCACTCTGCTCTTTTTTCCCTCACTGAGACTTTATGGCTTCATAGGTGAAATAGCTTAAGCCCCTCAGCACCCTCCCACCCCCATCCCAAGTAGACTCGCCTGCCATTACCTTTACCCAGAATTCCCATTAGGAAAGACTTTTGTTAAAAGAAAGGCCAACGAGTGAATTTGTCCTTAGGCTAGTAGCGTTTGATTTATCTGCACTACACACACATCTTCCAGTCTAAACAGTCGTATAGACTTGTTTGTCCCTGCCCTCTATACCAGCATCAGATGATTTTTTTTGGAAGGAAGACTTGTGCTGAAAAATATTGCAATGCTTTTGAATAACCAAACAAAAGAACAATGTGGATAGGCTTAGGAAAAAAATTGGGGTTTGAGGTAAATTCAATAGTTTTGCCATCAGTGCAAGATTAAGTCTGTGGAGTGAGTGAGTGGCCATGGTTAACAAAAAGAAGAAAGAAGAAGAATACTTTTTTTTGACCGTCTAAAAAGCAAAACAAACTGCAGTGTGTCACATTAAAGCCCCTGTTTTTTTTCTACCTGTGCACACTGACCTTTGCCCCACATATTGTTTTGTTTTGGCTGTATTCTTTAAAACTCCAAACTTCTCCAGCCACTAGAGGGCTAGTTTACAGGAAAGACACTGTTTGTCAGCTTTTGGCATTTCTGGCCCTGAATGATGCTGCCTCGTTCGTTCGTTCGTTAGAGGTCACTGGCATAAATGGAATGGGTGGGCAGTTTTACTACACAACATATCATGATTTGCTTTTTCTGCATTCAGATTTATGGAAGAATAACAAAAGGCATACATTCTTCCAGTCAGAGCTTGAGACGCTTTCAAGGGCATTAATAATGTCTCGTGGAAAATATAATTAATTCAGAATTAATTTACACAGTAATTAATCATCTATCATCAAGGTCTCCCACAGCAGCTCGGTATTAGTAGATATCATATTTTTGATAAGCAGGTATAAATCATCTGCCGGGGGCATGCTTACCGTGACACTTATTTTGGTTCTTCACGAGCAAACTAAACCATGCCTCCCACAGTTACAGCATCAGCTTTGATAAATCTCATTAGCCTTTACTTTGCATGCTCATTTGCATTTGTACTTGTCTTGTGTTTGCCAGCCTTGGGTTTTAGAGCATCTGTAAGTATGGTGATGACCTGATGAGTGACTCTTTAACTCTGTAAAGCCATTTAGGTCACTGTGCTTTGTAAATGCCCGGTATTGCAGTCTGGGTATGGGTTGTAGAGGGCACAGAATATGGTAAATCTATCCCACAGTTACTGGTTTTATGGCCCTAAACACATCACAAGAAAAAATGTAAGAGCAAAAATTGTACGTTATACAGAAGCAGCAGGTTGCACCCTGTCTCTCGCTGGAATACAGAGCGCATGTGTTTGGCACCCGCCTGCGCTCTCTCCACTGTAATCTTGATTTTTATTGTGTTTTTGTTCCTCTGCCATTCTGTGATCAAGTCAAGAACTCGTCTGTTATTCACTAAGTTCAGTAGTAATGCAGTGTTTCAGTGGTACCATCAGTGAGCTTTGGTAGATGTAACACCAGCAAAGTTAAATGAAAACATGAACTCCATTACTGAAGTATGGATGCTATAAAGAAAAACAAAGGAAAAATATGTTTTATCAGTAAAGGAGTATTAACACACTGATATGGTTTTATTCATTATCCTTTATTTATCCAGGCAAAAAGTCTCATTGACGTTAAAATCTTTTTTCCAAGAGAGACCTCGCCAAGAGGGCAGCAGAACTTACCGCAAATGCAACACATGGCAATATAACAAGTAAAAGAAAACATACACTATTTTGTATAGACAAGTGAACACAAACATGTGATATTCAATAACTGATTATTACAAGAGCAACATTTAAAACAGCCACACTGACCAAGTTACGCAACGGTCCTTTAAAATGGTCAGAGCTCTATTATCATGAGTGCTGAGAAGGTGGATGTGAATTTAATGTATTCAGCCTATTATTTTGTATTTTTAGTTTATTTTCAGTCATGGATGAACAGTTGCTCAATTATTCTATTTCTAAACAGTTATTTACACATTGTCAGTCATACTGTAACACATGTCGACAACAATGACCCGTGTTTTTCCTTTAATCCAAGCGATAACGATCACTGCTCACTCTGACATTGTATTTTGAAAGTATTATATATATACGCACACCCCACTTTTCAGTTATTTATTTGTGAAAAATGTTTGGAATCATGTATGATTTTCGTTCCACTTCTCACATGTACACCACTATGTATAGTATATATATATATATATATATATATATATATAAAATTGATATTAAATATCATATGTATTACTGGAAGGCCTATGACTCAATGCCCCACACCTGGATCCTGTAATGCCCAGAACTGTATAAGATCAACAGGACCCTGAGAGCCTTCTTCAGGAACTCAATGGGGATGTGGCGTGCAACACTAGAGGCCAACTTCAAGCCCATAGCACAAGTCGGCATCAAGTGCGGGATCTACCAAGGAGATACTCTGTCCCCGCTGCTGTTCTGCATAGGTCTGAACCCCCTCAGTCAGATCATTGGCAA
>VURO01040167.1:0-11476 GCA_015108175.1 Pelvicachromis taeniatus
CCATACGACCGTTGCAAGAGCTTGGTCCGCATAGCCGGCAATAAGTCAGATTCGTTCCAGGTGGGTGATGGGCTCCGCCAGGGCTGCCCTTTGTCACCGATTCTGTTCGTAATTTTTATGGACAGAATTTCTAGGCGTAGCCAAGTGGCGGAAGGCTTTCGCTTGGGTGGTCTCAGAATCTCATCTCTGCTTTTTGCAGATGATGTGGTTCTGTTGGCTTCATCGAGTGATGGCCTCCAGCTCGCCTTGGAACGGTTCGCAGCCGAGTGTGAAGCGGTGGGAATGAGAATCAGCACCTCCAAATCCGAGGGCATGGTCCTCAGTCGGAAAAGGGTGGAGTGCCCACTCCGGGTCAGGGACGAGTCCTTGCCCCAAGTGGAGGAGTTTAAGTATTTTGGGGTCTTGTTCACGAGTGATGGGAGAAGGGAGCGGGAGATCGACAGAGGGATCGGTGCTGCGGCTGCAGTACTGCGAACGCTGCATCGGTCTGTTGTGGTGAAGAGAGAGCTTAGTGTAAAAGCGAAGTTCACAATTTACCGGTCGATCTTCATCCATACCCTCACCTATGCTCACGAGCTGTGGGTAGTGACCGAAAGAACGAGATCGCGGATACAAGCGGCGGAAATGGGCTTCCTCCGAAGGGTGGCTGGACTCTCCCTTAGAGATAGGGTGAGAAGTTCAGCCATCGGGGAGGGGCTCCTCCACATCGAAAGGAGCCAGTTGTGGTGGTTCGGGCATCCGACAAGGATGCCTCCTGGGCGCCTCCTGGGTGAGGTGTTCCGGGCATGTCCCACCGGGAAGAGGCCCCGGGGCAGACCCAGGACATGCTGGAGAGATTATATCTCTCAGCTGGCCTGGGAACGCCTTGGTGTTCCCTCGGATGAGCTGGAGGAGGTGGCTGGGGAGAGGGAGGTCTGGGCTTCTCTGCTTGGGCTGCTGCCCCCGCAACCCGGCCCCGGATAAGCGGCAGAAGATGGATGGATGGACATAGGTGTAAGAGAAAGGTAAAGAGAGAAAATGCTGTTTAAAACCTAATCACCATTAAAAGTGCTCAAAGTACCAAAAAAAAGCCTGCAGTAGTTAGCTGTTTTGCACTTACTGATTTATTGCATGCCACTTTATTTTTGTCCACCCCCCTCCCCCAAAGGAATTTTTGTTAACAGCAAAAAAACTATGAAATTATAGCAAGCTGTTTCTCATGCAGTATTCAGAGATTTTCAGGTTAGAGCCGTTGGCAAATATCTGGCTTTTTACATGTACCTTCAAAGTTTAAAAGCACAGAGAGTTTATTCTTTATTTCTTGCAGTGGAGAGCCAGGGAGCTGCGTCTGTCTTTGTGCCGCGGCTGAGTCGTATTGTCATTAGAAAGCACTCTCCTGCACTCTCCTCCTCATCATGATTCGAGGACGCTGCTCCCCTGCAGCATAAGGCGACACACGGCTCCATCATTGACATTCCTGCGGATGCACCATGCCCCCTGGTTCTCGCATAAGGAACTTGGGAGAAGTGCAGGGTGACATCAGAAGGAATTACTGAAGGGAAAGAGGCAGAGAGGAGGAGAGTGTCACCTTATTATAACCTGACCCTAGGGCACTGAATTCCTACCTGCGAGAGATCTGGAGCCGGTCACTTACGTGATGTAATACACACACACACACAGATATGCACATGCACACAAATCTCTGTGCCTGGCTGGAAAATCTGGGTGGCTAAAGTGAATATTTTGAGCTGCCCTTAAGCAAGGCACTGAACTTCATACTGCCCCGTTGGAGCTGCTCAGAGGGCTGAGAGCTGGAGGAAGCTGTATGAATTTGAAGAAGGATATGCCTCAAAAGGAAAATATTCATTCAGAATTGGAAAGGTTTCAGTCAACCAATTTTTTTTTCAATAATTTCTCAGGTTTTTCTTTAAAAAAAAAAAAAAGTTTTTTTTTTTTTTACACTTTTAGCTCAAAGCTTTACTGTATGATTCACTCCAGCCTGTTTTCATACCCGGGGCAACAATTAGTGGCATTTTGTCAAAGCCTGCCGGTGGTGTGGCTCATTTATTCACGAGGTGTCCTTTGGTGTGTAAAACACTGAATTATGGCATTGGTGAGACTGTCATTCCCAATTTCTTTTTTGCCAAATTATATTCGCAAAGTCACATACTTTACCCAAAACTACAATTTTTTGGTGCTACCAAGTCTAATTCTTTACGGAAAGCTAGAGTAAAAACACTGGTGTCCATCAGTGCTACCCCTCAGCATCCCAGTAGATAGATAGCAGATGGTATAAATTTGAAAATCACAAGATATTTTCAGAAAAGTTGACTGTCGACCTTGTGGTCGAGGTCACTGAGACTTGAAGTAATTTGAGATTAATTTTAATAGATGCATCTGTGGCATCAGTTTCAAAATCTTATGTTGCAAACCTGGGTGTCCATGCTGCCTGCCAACCCAGCGGGGTAATGACAATACTCCATTGTCATTTCATGGCTGAAGGGTAAAAAGCAAGTGAAACTAAATCATAAAAAGCTAGGAAAATACTATACTAGAATACAAAAAGGTCCATACAGGACAGAAGCCGTGGTCTCCTTACAAATGCATAATTCATGCACCGCACTGCTTTGCTAAAATTTCAGCCACCAAAGCTTAACTGGAATTAAAGTATGAGCACTGACCAAAGCAGCATCCTCAAAGGTTCTCCAAACAAAAGATTCTCTAGCCAAGAAAGAGGGAATCCACCTCCAACAAAGCTCTATGCATATCCAAAGCACAATTAGGGGTGTTTACACCCAAGCTACCAGACCAAAACTTATAAGTTTTGTTTTTACTTCAATAAAAACAAATAAATGAATAATTATTGTTTAAAGCATTCATATATTGAAAGGTAGCTTGCTGTTCCAAGATCTGTTATCATCAAGCAGCAACTTCTGAGGCTGAAAAATTAAGCTGATGCATAAATGCCAAAAAAGCGAGTCAAGCCACATAGACTCCCATTATGAAAGTGCCAAGTTCACAGCAGAAATAAACATGTTTACTACACTTTGCTGCCTATTTGAGCAATTTGTTGATGCTAAATTGAGTCACTGGATCCTATTCCTGTTTATGCTGCTGGTACCTGTGGCGCCCTCCCACAAAGAAATCGCAGCCTGTAATTGGATGATATGGGAAGGTTGTCAGCTGATGCAGCTCACCTGGGATTTCCAGGCTCACTTTCTCTTCCACTCCACCTAGCATCGACAATCTTTGGTGTTTACATTAATAATTACAATAATAACAATAACTTTATTTATAAAGCGCTTTCAAACAAAGTGCTGAACAGTTATTTGAAGATAAAAAGATAAATAAATAAAAGCAGTATAGAAATAAAACAATACAATTTAAAAACTGATAACATTTAAAAACTGAAAGGCATAGAATAAGATAGTCTTGTTTCTGGCTTTAGGAGCTTTTAGAAGGCCAGTATCCTGAAATTGAAGAGCAAGAGATGGAACAAAGAAGTGCAAAAGGTCAGAGAGATATGAAGGCGCCAAACCACTTGAAGCCTTGTAGATGAGCAACAGGACCTTAAAATCTGCTCGAACATGACAAAGCAATTAGTGAAGAGATTTCAGCACTGCGCTAATGTGCTCAAATTTTCCAGTTTTAGTTTAACTGCAAGCAGTTGCACCATGTACCATCTAACTTTTCTTTGGTAACCCAGAATGAAGAGCGTTACAATAATGAAAGCGCAAAGTCACAAATGCATGGACAAGAACCTCTGCGATGTAAATTGATAAAATTTGTCTGATTTTAAGCAATGTTTCTTAGGTGATAAAAGGCACTCCTTGTTCTAACTTCTAATTTAGACAAGTCAGCAGTTTCCAGTGGCTAAAGGAACAGCTGCATGTCATCAGCGTAACAATGAAATGTTACATTAAAAGAACGTAGAAGAAGACAAGAGGCAGCAGATACAGAGAAAACAGCAAGGGGCCGAGTACAGAGCCCTGAGAGACCCCATGACTCAAAGCACAGGTTTCAGACAGCTCATTTTTAAAACTAACAGTCTGAGATCTCCCAGACAGGTAGGGTCTCAGCCATGATAGAACATTTCGTGTAACTCCGATAAAATGTTCTAGCCTATCCAATAAAACACAGTGATCCACAGCATCAAAGGAAGCACTTAGATCTAGCAAAAAACGGAGGAGCGATCATTGTTTGCATTTACCAGCAGATCATTTACCACATGATTAAGGCTGTTTCTGGTTTGGTCTAAATGCAGACTGAAATTGCTCAACCAGATTGTTTGTTGACAGATGGTTGGTGAAATAACTTTTTCAAAGACCTTAGACAAACAAGATAGATGTGAGACAGGTCTATAGTATGCAACCGTGTCAACATCCAGTCCAAGCTTTTTCAAGCTGTGTACTACTATAGCTGATTTAAAGCAGGCAGGGAAAACTCCGGTCATCAATGAAGAATTTAAAAGAAACAGAATGTAAGGTCCCAAAACTGACTGCAGTTCCTTTATAGCCCAAGCTGGTAGAGGATCCAAAAAACAGGTTGTACATGGAGCTGCATTTACAAGCTTAGTTAATCCAAACTGGGAAATAAAGTCAGAGAACCCCGAGAACACTTGATCAACACCAGTGGGCGAAGCAGCTGAATAGTCTGATGAACTGCCCGAGAAGCAGCTCTCTAAAATATAACAGAATTTTCGATCTTCTCACACTTCTGTTTGACGTTTATTCAGCTCAGTGAAAACTATAACTTTAATCTCAGCCAAGCTGATTTACTCAGGACATCACATATATGCAAAAGTGCTCCGACGTTTTCGGAGACGTCTGTTACCCATCAGCTCGATCACTGAGCGTGGGGAGTTTGAAGACAATGTGCCGGGAGTTCGCTGTTCTCGCCGGGCTAGAGTGAGCCTCGACCCCCCCAGTCAGCGATCGAGCTGGTGGGTAACTGACGTCTCTGAAAACGTCGAAGCACATTTGCAAATATGTGATGTCTTGATAAACCGAGCAGATATTTGAAGTTTACACAGCTACATTCTCGCCTGGAGCAGCCTTTGTCACTTGGCTGTGACGTAATCGGTCTACAAATGCAGACTCTGAAGGATGCAGCCTAGGTTTTGGGACACAGCTCGTGTCTCATGTTAATATAACTGGTTTTGCGTCCCATGTCTTGTTAGCCCTGATTGGTTCCAGCTGTGTTTCCCTCCTGTCTCTCATTTCCTGATTGCTTCCTCTGTGTATTTAAGCCCTGTGTTTTCCTTGGTCTGTGTCGTGATCTCCCTCATCCTATGCTGTGTGTTCTGGCTGCCTGTGTAAGTTCATTTTGTATTTTCTAGTTTTGTTACTTTCGAGTTCAATATTAAAGCTGTTTTGAGTTCACGTTTTGCCTCCATGACCCACTTTTGGGTCCACCATTCCTGCCTGCACACAGCTCATGACACATGTAGTTCACTTACTTTCTGTAAGTTGTAACACCACGTTGAATAAAAGTTTTGAGTAATACTTATGACTCATAATGAGGTTTGAAAAATAATTTGCATTTGCTGCAGACATCGATGACTGAAAGACAGTCTCTTTCCAAGCCTGTAGAAATACTTATAATCTGGAACATGGCCAGCAACGCACGGCTTTTCTACAATTTCTTCTCAGCTACATGAGTTCCTCACCTAGCCAGGGCATAGGGTTCCTTTTACGGCATTTTAACTTCTTTACAAGAGCTACAGAGTCCAATATCTCAAGAGCATTATTAAAGTTCACAGTCAATGTGTCCACACATAATTCATGGATAAAAATGGGATCCAACACATGAGGTAAGTATAAATTAACACTAAGCAATGCTTCAGGGCTAATGTGACAAGATGATCTGAGGGGCAATTTTCCCCTCTCAGAAGCTGGAGATTAAGGCCATGTCCACACTGATACATTTTCAAATGAAAATGCATCTTTTTCTCTCCGTTTTGACCTTGGCCTGGCCTACGCTGAGATGGCGTTTTTGGTCAAGGAAAACTGAGCTTTTTAAAAACGTTGATGCATTTTATTCATATGATGCAGTCATGTGTCCAGTTCAATTAAGATGGAAGATGGCATTGTACAGCAGTTTTTGTTTGCTCTTAATTTTGACAGCCCTATTAAAGATTAATATCAGTTTGTACATGCTCTATATAGCTTTTGTTCAAAGACGTTAATTTCAGCGTATTTGTTTTGGCACATCTCCCAGTTTATATTCTTGCTCGTTTTTGCAGCTTTGTACTCTCGTGTTACTCGCAGCAACAACTCCACCTCATTGTCAGTCCATTTAAAAAAACTCTGTGCTTTTCCCAACATTTTGCCGTGACATTTCAAAGAGCCGGAACGTAAATAAACGGCAGACGCAAATGATGCAAGTCGAATTGTCTTACATTTCACGCATGCGCAGTACAGGAACGTAAGCGTTTTCAGTCGTTTCAGTGTGGATGAACAACTCTTCGGAAATGATTGAAAATGATAATGTGGACGCGGAGCGTTTTTAGATGCTTTAGAGCGTCTCGCAGTGGCCACATCCATTTTTTTTAATATACAGTCTATGGTTACCACTTACCTCACCTCAAAATTACGAAGATATTTTGATTTCTTTTTCTTCTACTTCAGTAAATTTTGTGTCTGCTCTGCCTGTCTCTGAAACTGGACCCAAAAAACGCCTTTGACAAAAAGTGTTCTGAATGAGAACATGGTTTAAATATAAGAAGTCAAAAAGCAGTATAGTCCAAGTAACAACAGCTTCACAAGGATTTCTGAAAGGTGACATTATCCTTGATGATATGAGTGTGGAGCTGGCTTTAAGAATCGAATGACATTCATCGGCCTGAAGAGCAACTCTGAATGAAGAATGAGAGAATTGCTTAGTGAAAGCAGCGGGTGCAAATCCCCCCCAAAATACCAGAGAACCCTATTTTTCTCTCCTCTAATCTCCGCTGCTTCACCTTAAGGAACAGTAATTTGTGACTGAAATCCACACACAAAGCACACACAGAGCTCTACATGTGTAAACACATGAAGAAAACCCTCATACATGCACAATGTCCTGCCGTTTAACCATCTATGTTGCTATTAAGACTGCATGCCTCGTTTTTCTTACTGAATGAAAAACACTTTGTGTCCTGCAGCAAGACAGAGCCTTTGAGCCCCGAGGCTGCAGAGCTTTATCTCCGGCCTGAGAGAAACTCAGCCAGCAGGGCCGATAAACTCAGACCTCTAAAAGCATGCACGTGCGCACAGATTCACACACAAACACAACTGAAAGGCGCACACACATGGCAACATAATGGAATAAATTCACCATGGTGCTACTGAGGGAAATTTTAAAGTAGCACGACCGTGGCCAAGTGTATAGCTACAGTGGAAAGATAACATTTATTTTTCTGCTGCTCTGTTGGTGGAACATTTTGTTGAGGACTTGCTGAGGGGTCCTGAGGGCCACGCTGTTTTATTTTCATTAGACTGTCAGAGCTGACGAGGACTGCGGACACGTGTCCAGACGCCCAGCAAAAGGCGAATGTTTCTTTCTGTAAAGAAAACTGCATGTGCGCTATTTGACATGATGATGAATTGCCTATGAAATAGCCGTGTTTCCAGTTTGCTGGTAGCCGTCTGATGAGGTAAACTCAGGGAAGAAATTCACATTATGTCCACTCATGCACTAACACCAGAGTCCATATGAAATGTTGCACCAAAAAAAAGAGAAAGTTGCATTTAGAAGAAATTAGCTGTTGCTCTCATTTCATTGCCGTCACATGTCGTCAGACTGTTTTGGTACATTTTTGTTTTTACCCATAGCGAGCAGTCATGAGTAATTACAAGCTGTCTTTTTCACTTCCACCCACCCTTAGGTGAATAAAGGCAATATCAAATCTAGCTCTTGCTTTTATATCATAACAATCTCAAGTCATTTCCAAGGCTCTCCTGCTCTCTGACACTAACACTTTCTAATGAGGGCTACAGCAGCTCCTCGCCATTTGTCATGTAATCTGCCTGAGACTGCTGACGGAAATGGAGCAGACTCTGCGGGCTCAGAGAGGACTCGCTGGACAGCGCAATCAGCCAACAGCAGCAGGATGTGGAATCCGGTTCATGAGGTGTTGCTGGACAGGGACAACAGCCCTCTGCTCATGAGGTCACCCGCCGCTATTCAGTGGACAAGGCTGGGAAATGCTGGCCGTGGGTTTGTGGTTTCAAGTGGTCGTGGTTTTGGAAAAAGGTTAATACATGACTTTTCCACCTTTCTGGTATTTCATGATTAAGCTAAAATGCTCCCTTGAGGAACATGTGGGAGACTGTCTTTCCTCATAAAGGAGCGCTTAGCTGTTTTCTGAAATGTTTCCTCCATCTCTTAAACATGTGCAGGGTTGGATGAACAGGAGGCCTGCAGCTCTCACCCTTACTGTGGAGCTTGACTCCAGCAACTGTGAAAGTTTTCCAGTATCTAATTCTGCAAATGTGAAACAACCGTCAGCCACAAGATAATTATGAGAGCTCATGAGCTGATAAATGAAAGAGAGAATGTCATGGACCCAGTCATAATCTTTCTATTTTTGTTGATGTCATTTATTATCCAGCAGTGTCTGTTTGTATTTGTCTTCTACTTCTGTTTTTTAAGATTTTGTTTGGGTTGGGTCGCTGTGTGTCTCGGTTATGAAGTATTTAGTTATCTCCGTCTTGTGTTCCCGTTCTGTTCCTCCAGTTTTGTCTCCATGTTTCTTGTTCTCTTTTCAGTAATGTGTCTCTTATTATGGTGATTGTTGTTCTCTGTGTCTTGTGTTTAGTTTAACCCCTCTTCTTGGCTCATTTTGTTGGTTACCCTCACCTTTGTGTTTATTTATGGTCCCAGCATTTAGTGTCCAAATCTTCCCTTGTCCTTTATTGTGTCCTCCCCGTGTTGTATTTCCTGGGTTTTATGTTCCCTGCTCTTTATATTAGATGTTTTTACTCTGTTTAAGAAAAACTGCATTTAAGTTGTTTTGTGAGTTAATTCCTGCCTTCTAAGTCCTGATTATGGATCCTAGTCCTGCCTACCACACAGCTGTTTTTATGACAGAGAAAAACCTGGAAAAAGGTCTACAACCTTAAAAACAATCACACTGTTGTCCAACCATCAAGTCAAATAGCTCTACGTTTTAAATGTTCAGCCCTTTAAGATGAATGCCATTACTCTTTATATCTTATATAATGTTTGATTATATTTTCATTTTTGGTCCTATTTTTGCTGTTGTTGAGAAAACATTGTTCTTTTTTTGGCTGCTCCCTTTAGCGATTGCCACAGAGGATCATCTGCCTCCATCTCACCTTCTTCATCTTTAGCATTCCCAAACCTTCCTTCATTATATCCATGAACTTCTCTGTGGTCTCCTCCATATTCAACATCCTTTGTCCATCATATTCATCGTCTCTTGTCAGCCTCACCTCTCTGCCCAAGCTGTCCTTCTGAATACTCATTTCTAAAAATAAGCTCAATACCTCAAAGTAAAATTCATAGCTTTCCTATAATCAATCAAGGCCAGTTTGGTTTTGATAGCATTTTGATATTGTGAGAATGTCATCAATAAACATTAACTGGAGTCTGCGTTTAAGGGATATCGGTAAAAAGAATGGTATAGGCCACACCCATTTGCAATGATTTTTTTTACAAAACATTGCTTTGACTTCCCGTTGTACATATTTTCTACTTTGATATTACGATCGCAGCAGATATAAAAGGGGAGGTTGGAGAGTTCACACACATAAACACATGGGTGTGCCCACGTACACACAATTTTCGCCCACCTGTTTTTCTCTCTGTTAAATTTATGCTGTCATGTCAGTTCATCTCAGTCAATTCAGGGTCTCTGGAGTCTGGAGCCTTTCTCTGTAGTGTTAAATAATATTACAGAAAGCTGTTGGTTTAATAATAAATGGAAAACAATGAATTTGTACTTCCCAGGTTTGGTCCGTTCCCTTTCCACTGCAAACTGTAAACAAAGAATCTCTGAGACACTGTAGTTCTTCCACTCAATAAAATTAAGCATATTTACTCTACTAGCTTTGCTAATTCGATGTTAAATCTTGATAAAGGTGCAAGGCTTTGATGGCTTGGACATGTGCAGAGGAGTGGATATCAGTTTCACTAAAGTCCTGTTTCCCTTTCTGGACTGCTTTTTCTCCAGCGCTTCCAATAAGGCTTTCTTTTTCATTACTTTCACCCACCTCTGCATTTCAGTCATCACCTCAATACCCACCTGTATTTAATTAAAGGAAAAATCTCAAACATATATTAAATGGAAAGCAGGAACGGCAACAACAACACCTGAGCTTATTTAATTATTGATACATTAACAATGTTTTTTTTAAAAAGTGGAAAGATCAATATATCCATTTCAAGTGCAGTTGGAAACGGGCAAGTATAAAAGCTAAAAGTCAAGTATAAGCATCGTGAGACAGGCTGTGCACTTTAATGAGCCTTGAATATAATTAACATCAGTGTGCTGCAGGTGGTACATTCTTATCAGTAACGCTCACAGCTCATTCGTAGTGAGAACGTGTTAACAAAGATTTGCTGTGCACTAATGCCTGTAAACAGCCGTGTCAGTTTCAGCAGATAAACCGTTTTAGGGAATGTTTCAGTGTTTTGTGATGTCATTAATTAACTCATTTGATTTTGTTGTGTATCCCTGCGACAGACTGGTGACCTGTCCAGGGTGTACCCCGCCTCCGCTCGCCTGTGGTTGCTGTGATAGGCTCCAGCCCCTCCCCCGCGAACCTGACAAGGATAAGCAGAAGATGGAAGGATTTTATTGTGTGAATGTATCTGAATATGACACTGTATCTTTCTAATATAAAAACAGACTAAAGTTCAGTGACAGATGGAAAAGGAGAGCATAAAGAAAGATGAGATGAAGACTGGGAATGCTGATATGAGAAGGGAAGCAGAACTGCTAAAAAGTGGGAAGCAGACGATCCAGTGTCTCTTTGGACCAATCAATGCAATGATCACTCCAATAATTGATTTGGTTAACAGAAAAGGAACAATGATCTTGGTCATTGATCACTTAATTGCCCATTTTCTGGACTGTGTGGACCCAAATAGATCTTTTTTTCCCCTTTGTTTTACCAAATTATGATAAAAATCTTGACGTAATGACAAGTTATTTTTAAAGGGAACCCCGACTTTATGACAAGTTTGCACTAAAATATGAACTGTGCTTTCAATAATATATACGTGGTATTAAAATACGCGAAATGTTTTCCTTTTAAGCACATTTCATATAAAACCGATTTACCAGGAGGCCGCCATTGTTAAATACTTCTCAATGCACTCTGGGTAGTGACGTCACATAGTTGCACCGCATCAAGTTTAGTTAGCAGTGCACTGGAAATGGCTTCTGTTCAGCCTTTCCAGTTTGAACCAGAGCAAAACGAGAGAGAGGATGACGATGGTCAACCAGGACTTAGTTTAGATGAAGAGGAAAACAATCCGTCACACGAGG
>VURO01040170.1:0-12026 GCA_015108175.1 Pelvicachromis taeniatus
GCACATATTAAACACATATGTAGGACTGCCTTCTTCCATTTGCGCAATATCTCTAACATTAGAAATATCCTGTCTCAGAGTGACGCTGAAAAACTAGTTCATGCATTTATTACTTCTAGGCTGGACGACTGTAATTCATTATTATCAGGATGTCCTAAAAACTCTGTGAAAAGCCTTCAGTTACTCCAAAATGCTGCAGCCAGAGTCCTGACAGGGACTGGAAAGAGAGAGCAGGTTTCTCCTATATTGGCTTCCCTTCATTGGCTCCCTGTTAAATCCAGGATTCAAAATCCTGCTCCTCACATACAAGGTCTTAAACAATCAGGCCCATCTTATCTTAATGACCTTGTAGTACCATATCACCCCATTAGAGCACTTGGCTCTCACACTGCTGGCTTACTTGTTGTTCCTAGAGTATTTCAAAGTAGAATGGGAGGCAGAGCAGGCTTTATTCAAATTGAAGAACGTTGTACTTTGTTGTTTATGCTAATACAAAATCTAAAATGAAATTGTGCACAAGTAGCAAAATGTCTTGATGGACTGTATGAAACAGAGGTCAGAAGTGAGCTGAAATAGGACATGACCACAGTCACAGTATTAGCACATTAGTTGGTTTTCTCATCATCTGACTGCACCCTCGTGGTCTGGTCAGTATAGCAAGTACATCCTCTGTGCTTTTCTCCGCATGAAAAAAAAAATATTATTATTATTATTATTATTATTATTATTATTATTATTATTATTATAGGCGAACAATCAAAGTTTTCCTGTGAATAATGCACTCACATAAATCACTATTATTACATAAGTGTAATCACGTTATTTGGGAATAAACCACCTGTGCGAGTCTGAAGGTGCTTTTACTTGTCGTCTTGTCTCCCTCTTGCGGCCAAACAACGAACAGCAGGCGGCGTAAAGCGACGTCGATGACGCGAAGACGGCGGAAGTTTTACGTCAAATATGTCTGCACACGTTTGATGGCGGTGATTAAACCCGAATAGGGCAAAACTCGGTTTTCTCTTCTTATTTGTGCCTTTTAGACGTTTTTAGACAGTTTATCTGACATTTAAGTCCTTCATCTACATACTGCTGCCTTCAGGCTGTAGCCATGGAAACAGGTTTGTAGCAGATTGTTTGGTCAATGCTAACCTGCTAGGCTAATATTTCCTGTAAGACAAAAACGCCGTAACTGAATCCGTAAGTTTTACTCTGTTGCCGCTAAAAGCCTGTTTGTGAGCAGCGGGTGGTATTTAAATGTGCTCTGTCTCGTGTTTCTACTTTGAAACCGAAGCGTTTCGCAAACAGACAACGCGTCGTTAAATTGTCAGTAGTTTGAATGGAGTCTGGCGGCGCCGCCAGAGTTAAACGAAGTAAAAGTTACTCGCTCTTGAAATCGGCTCTCAATAATTCACCCTTATGTGAAATTTAATTTCCGAACTGCCTGTTGAAAGTTTTCAGGGTGAATTAAAACAGTGCGCCGATAAATTGCTATTTGTTTTAATGGAGTCTGGTATAAACACATGCTTTTCCCATGGCTGTGTTATGTTGGCGTGGACTGAAGCCTTGGAGACATTAATGAGGTTTAGATCTACTCAGATTAAATAACTTAAACGTGTTGTCCTGGTGAGCTCAGGACTATCTGTGTTGTTGGGCTTGAATGTGGTGTTAACGATTAACTCGTGTGCTTCCGGTGCAGACGAGCAGGCCAGGAACCGTTTCCAGTTGGAGCTCGAGTTCGTCCAGTGTTTGGCGAATCCAAACTACCTTAACTGTGAGTGGCGCTGTGATCCGAAACTCTGGCAGCTTCACGTTTGCCAGAGTTTGAGTGTGTTTGTGTGTTTGTGTGCGCAGTTCTGGCTCAGAGAGGCATCCTGAGGGACCGACCCTTCATCAACTACCTGAAGTACCTGCTGTACTGGAAGGAGCCCGAGTACGCCAAGTTCCTCAAGTACGGCGACGCGTTTGATTCCCGGTTTAGACGATTTTCTTTCTGAGAATGAAGTTGTGATGTTTGTGAACCTTCTGCCAGCTGACCGCTGCTCTGTGACTCCGCCCCCTGCAGGTACCCCCACTGCCTGCACATGCTGGAGCTGCTGCAGTACGAGCACTTCAGGAAGGAGCTGGTGAACGCTCAGTGCGCAAAGTTCATCGACGAGCAGCAGCTGCTGCACTGGCAGCACTACTCACGCAAACGCATGCGACTGCAGCAGGCGCTCGCCGAGCAGACGCAGGCACAGCCGCAGACGGCCCCGCCGCACGGCAACGCCGCCGCAAAGTGACAACGGAGGCGGCGCGCTGCTGGGGTACGTGAACATTAAAGACTGCAGTGGAGGAAGCTGATCAGCTGATGGGAAGCATCAGCTTTGAACTTCCTGCTGGGATTTTCAAGTTAAAATTTCTCCTGGACTTATGGATGTGGCTATTTCCTGGAACTTGTCAGTCCACTCGTCTCAGCAGGAACAGACTGAAACAGAAAGGTTTTCATTTAAACTCCCGTTGCTCAGTCGGTCCTCGCAGCTGCAGAGCGAGCTCCTGCCTGATGGGGGCGTGTCTTTACCTGCGGTGATCACCTGAGTACCTGTGAGTGAAGCGTTCCGGGTGAGGGAGAGGGGTGTGGCTCGTCATTTTTTTTCATCCTTGGATCTAATAAAATGTTTGAAATGTGAAAAGTTTGTCTGTTTGTGTGTTGATTTAACCAATAATCTTGTGCAGGCTTTCTTTGTGTTCGTCGGCGCAACAACAACAAAACCCCAGGCTCCAGAAATGGCCTCCTACCTCCTTTTCCTAACCACTTTTCCTTGAGCTGAAATATCCTAAAGTGAAGGAAAGGTGGGAGGAGACTCTTAGAGGTGCTCTGACACAGGTCACGTGAAGAAGATCTCACTATAAGGTTTTCACTTTTCTGTCAGAGCAAAGGGTCCCTCCATCATCACTTCTCTGCAGTACACTCAGTGAGGGTGGCTCATGATGTGCATTTAAAGAAGAAGCACAATAGTTACTTTCTATTTTTAGATCCAATTTAAAAAGGGAACTATTGAAAAGTAATCCTGTGGAAAAGAGCAGAGCAACAAGATAAAGCAAAGCATCCCCGGGCTGCAGAGCGTCGAGTACAAGCGACAGACAGCGGCACAACAGAGAGCGAGTGCCCTCCTGGACCCCGTGTTTATTGAGTGAGGGTGTGGTCTTATGTTTATGACAGGGCGGCTAAAGCAGCGGGAACCAAAACAGATGAAGGGCGGAGGTTTGACCGTGTAGTGAGGAGCGCAAACACCAACCACAGAGGTCAGCTGACTGATACAGCAAACAAACATTTTATGATAAATGAACTTCAAAAGAAAACCGGACATGTAGTTTTAGTCATTTTTGTTAAATACTGACACAACAAGAAGCCGTAATAGAATAGTTAAAACACTGAAACTTAAACTAATATCAAACCCTTTTTTCAGAATAGTACAGCGAAAATAAACAAATAGATAAATAAAATAATACCAGCAATAAAACGTAACAGCGAAAACACAATAATAATAATAATAATACATCAAAAAAAGTAAATCCACTTAGAATAAAATGTCTTTTTTTCCGCTAAAGGTCATTATCTGCTTTTATTGTGAAGGACTCCGGAAGTTATTTTGCTGGGGTGACCGGTGACCGTTTTCTCCGTAACACCAGGGCCGTTTCGCGGTGATGGAGCGGTGTTGTGACGTGAGTCGCGCCTCGGTGCCTGGATGGACGCCCAGCGGTTCAGTTAGCTAACGTTTCAGCGTTGTTTTCGCTGATTTCCGCGGACACCGGGGCGGGAAACGGCTGAGCGGACGACAGCGACTCCTTCTTCATCATCACTAATGTTTAAAAGTGCCGACATTAAAAGAGCAACGGAGCGATCTACACTGACAGGTAGACTTAAAAAGTTTGTGGCCGCCTGGTGTGGGCATGCGCAGTTTGCAATATTGGGATGTCGCAAACACGGGTTGAAATAAGGTATTCAGCTAACTCAGCGCAGAGTTAGCTTGTTAGCATTCTGGTAAAAGAGTTGTTTGTGCTGATCTGCGGAGTGCGGAGGAAAACTGGCAGCCTGCAGATCCAAGTCCAGGCTGGGTTCAGTTATAAAGTGACGGCTGTTAGAGTCACACCTTCACCTGCGACCTTTAAACTCACATTCATCTCACATGTCTTTTATTCTTGGACTCTAACGGGGTCAAAATAATCAGATTATACAGGGCTTCAGTTCCACTAGTTTTAGCTCCTCCCCCTTTCAGCCAGTTTTCTTCTAATTGGCTGTGGCTCATAAACAGAGCATTTAAACAGCAGGTGGGTGGGGCTTCTTCTGGAGAGCAAGCCAAAACCAGCACAATGTTAACGTTGAGGCTTGAAAATATTTAAAATGAATCCGTTATTACGCAGTTATCCATCTGTTAGGTACAGTCTGTGCGTCGGGCTCACGAGGATCACCGGTGCACACACCGACCTCTGTGCTGTGTTTGATGTGAGCACGCGGCACTGCAACAAAGATTTACGACAGGAAATGAGGTGGAGCAGATCAGCGCGTCCTGTATTCACACATCACGTTAATTTTTAACCGCATGTTCACTCGCTGCGATAACCAGACCTCATCTCGAGCGTTTGTGTCTCTGTGCTCAGTTCAGGTGGAGTCACCAACACAGACCTGATGTTGCAGCGGGTGGCGGTGGTCGGCGCCGGAGCGGCCGGACTCTGCGGGGCCAGGCATATCCTGTCCCGTCCGGGCCGCTTCTTTCCTCCAGTGGTGTTCGAGCTCTCTGAAAACGTGGGCGGTACCTGGTGTTACGACGAACGTGTTGGAAAGCTCGACAGCGGGCTGCCGGTGCACAGCAGCATGTACAGAGACCTCAGGTGGGCTCACCTGTCTGTGGGCCATTGATGGGCTCGCTACCGGTCATTTCCTGTGTCTTTGTGGTCGTTCTCTCCGCAGTCTCCTACACTGACATGAAGATGAGAGAAAGGCAGACCTACAGTAAAGTTTCCTTTCTGTTCTCACATTTAATGTTTTCTGATATTCCGACAGGACCAACCTGCCCAAGGAGGTGATGATGTTCCCGGACTTCCCCTTTGACCCCCAGCTTAGCAGCTTCCTGCCCCATCAGGAGGTCCAGAGGTACCTGGAGAGGTACTGCCAGAGCCACGGCATCCAGCCTCACATCCGGGTGAGTCCTGGATTCTTCTGAGTCAGATTTAACCTGCTGGCTCTCAGCACACAATCATTGTGATGTCGTGTAGTGAACAGGCGTCCCGCAGGGTTCAGGTGGCCGTTTGTGACACATGTAGACTTTATGATTCAGTTCAAATCTTTATTGATCGCAGCATTTTTTTTATTTGACGCCCTTTCTTTGTACTATTGTAGAGTATTTACAATATAAAGCGCCTGGAGGCAGCTTTATATTGCGCTACATATGGCGCTGTGCAAATAAAATTGATTGAATTGAAAATTTAATAATGTGTGCATGTGTAAAAAGTAAGAGTAAGTAAAGTTTTATTTATACAGCAGCTTTCAAGACAAAAGGTCACAAAGTGCGTCACACAGAAACACCAACAACAAAACAGTTAACCAAATGCAAAAAGTGAGTTTCTAGTTGTTTTTTAAAAGAGACGACTGAGTCCACAGATGTTAGGCTCGGAGGGGGACACTTCCACAGTGGCAAAAGCTCTGTCTCCCTAAATTCTCAGACTTGTATAACAAATAAGCCCTGATCACATGACCTCTGTGAAATGCTGAAGACCGAGATGAACATCCAGTGTGAGCGCCGGGTCAAAGGTTACCCCAGGGTTCCTCATGGACGATTTCACAAATGTCGAAACAGGACCAAGAGCTTTCATTATGTTAGGTACAAATCTGTCAGGAGCACGTACGAGGACTTCAGTCTTTCCTTCATTAAGTTGGAGAAGGTCGTCAGCCATCCAACCTTTAATGGACTCTAAGCACTCATTCAGAATCTGCAGCTTAGAAACATCTTGGGGCTCAAGAAACTGCATAACTGGATGTCATCTGCATAGCAGTGATAGCAGATGTCTTCAAAGGGGTTCAAAATATCCTGCAGAGGAAGTAGATGTATTAGAAACAATAAAGGCACACATAGGTAAGGGAAGATGACCTGTACTTAGAAACCGCCACTGAAAAGCATCGTTCATACAAGTATGAGGAGAACCACACAAAGGCAGATTCAGATACACCGACCCAATATTTCAGCCTTTCAAGCAGAATGTGGTGCTCAACAGTATCAAACGCCGACATGACATCCAATAGAAACCAACATTTTATGCATCAAAGTGTCGCTGGAGACTCTCAGGAGGGCTGTTTCAGTAGAATGAGCTCTACCAACGCCAGACTGAAACTTGCCAAGAATGCCGTGTTTGTCCAAAGCTGCTTAGCCACAACCTTTTCTAAAATCTTAGCAATTGATGGTAATGTTGAGATTGGTCCTGTGGAGTTTGTGGGAAAGATCACAGCAGTGACCATCGTGATGTTAACTCTGAGCTGGAGATGTTGATGAACCGGCAACAGTCTGAAATGAGGCTCCAACCAGCTCGACTCCTTCTTTTATATAGCCAAGAAGGTCTTTGAGGGTAAAATCTGTTTCAACAGAGACCCGATCAGGAATCACAGATCAGCAATCACAGATCAGCAATCACAGATCAGGAATCACAGATCAGGAATCACAGATCAGCAATCACAGATCAGGAATCACAGATCAGCAATCACAGATCAGCAATCACAGATCAGCAATCACAGATCAGGAATCACAGATCAGCCATCACAGATCAGGAATCACAGATCAGGAATCACAGATCAGCAATCACAGATCAGCAATCACAGATCAGCAATCACAGATCAGCAATCACAGATCAGCAATCACAGATCAGCAATCACAGATCAGGAATCACAGATCAGCAATCACAGATCAGGAATCACAGATCAGCAATCACAGATCAGCAATCACAGATCAGCAATCACAGATCAGCAATCACAGATCAGCAATCACAGATCAGCAATCACAGATCAGTAATCACAGATCAGGAATCACAGATCAGCAATCACAGATCAGTAATCACAGATCAGGAATCACAGATACACTCTGCAGTGGAAGAACGGAGGTTTAAAGTTTCCCAGCTGAATGAAAGACTTTCCATTTGTTTGAAGGTTCTTCTTTAACTCCTGGCACCATAAACACGAGCAACAATCCCAACAGCTGTTCATAAGCAATAAAGATAATCATGGTGATTACCCATCATGCTTTGTACATGAAAATGCACCAATGGTGTTTCTTCCTCAGGCTTAATGAAACCTCTTCATAATGTCAGTGTTATAAAACATTGTGTGACACACCAATATCATGTCAATAATGCTGCCATAATCCTTTAATAACAGATTTGACCATTTTTTCTGAACTGCTAAATTACTCTGGGCCGAGAACAAAACACTGATCATCATCTCACCTCGTTTATCTTCCCTCAGCAGGGACATGCTGTACTAAATGAACCATAAAACCCAAATAAAGATGGAGCAAAAACCCAGACAGAAGGAGTTTCCATCCATCTGGGTTTTTTTTCTCAGAATTGCTAAAAGAAATAAAAATGTTTTGTTCTTTGTGGCCACAGTGGAGTTTGTGCGGCGCTCGATTCCCCGAGCAGTGTGCGTTAATGGTGCCGTCCTGTAACCGTGATGTTTTCTCAGGTGTGTTGTGGTTTGTTGTCCTCAATTTTTGGTTCTGGTTTATGAAGCCGTGACAGCGATCTGATTGGCTGTAAAGTGAGTCTTAAACATAAGGAAACGTCGCTGCATCCAGGAGCAGCCTGATGCTTCATCGCCGACACAGTTTCTAATACGTCTAAACTGCTCTCTATTACAAAGACGACACCTGAGTACCTGCCACAGGTGTGGACACCAGGGCGATCAGAGATACGGAGGCGATTTCAGCTCCGTCAATAAAAAGCTGCTCGGGTTGAATTTTCTGATAGATCTGATTTGTCTCACATGTGATACAATACACAGTAAACCTCCGCGGCGCCACCTTCTCTCCTCACTGCGACTCTTTTTGTCAGTTCAACACCGTCGTGGAAAGCGTGAAGCCCGTCGTCGTGATGACAGAGGACGAGGTGGAGGAGAGGACGACGTGGGAAGTGACGTCGTCCGATTCTTCAGGTCATCAGAAAACGGAGACGTTCGACTCCGTTTTCGTCTGCTCGGGGTGAGATCACACACTGTGTTCTGTCTCTTGGCCAGCATGGGGCGATGGCCAATAAATGTAATCGTGCAGAAATCTATGAGTCTGGATCTGTGACCAACACGTTCCTGATGGGTTGATGGTCTCAGGCGTAGTTTAACGTGTCATTAAATCAAATGTGATGTTGATTTTGTAAAATATGGTTCCAGTAGAGTCACAAATGAGGTTAAACAATCTCACTCTCATTGGCATATGATCCGAGTCAGTGTGTGAGATTTCATTGGCTAATGATCCGCGTCAGTGTGTGGCTGAGATTCAACACATTTGCATTCACTAATTATTCCAGAGAGCAACTTTAATACGATGTCTTTGGGTTTTTTAAAAGTCTTTAAATGTTGACGTTTACAAATAAAAGTAGGAATCTTCTGAAGTCTAAGCTTTTGTTTATTGGAGAAATCCAATTATTTTATTGAATGCAGAAATTTACAAAATGTGGATTAAAGCTCTTAATTCGAAGGTGAGCATTTTATTTTGAAATGAATCTGCAGGCTACATTAAAACCTAAACTCTGGCTGCTTGTGTTATAGAGTGAGGCTGATCTGCCCCCTGCTGCCACTGGAGGGCGCCAAAGCTCCGAGTTCACCGGTTTCAGCGGCTCTTCTTATTTTGACTCTTATTTTTCTGTGTGTTAAAGGCACTACTCAGACCCTCACATCCCACACATACCAGGCGTCGAGAACTTTCAAGGTAACACAAACATTTACGCCTTCATCAAAGCCAGAATCAGGAAAAACACAAAGCTTTTACAGCATGAGTTCCTGATCTGAGAGAAACGAGTTTTTCTGAGCAGACTGGACGACAGCAGCGAACAGCTGATCACGTCATCAGCCTCAGTAACATCTGTAAACAGAGTCGTGATTAGATAAAGTGTCAGTTACTAAACTGGTGCTAGATCGGATCAGTGGAAGGACGGCTCTTCCCTGACCATCCGAAGGATGCAGAGCTCAGTCCTCCCCGTTCCATCCACTGCACATTGAAAGTGTGGAAGTTGTGTGAGTTCACAGCAGATTGTGACGCTTCACACTGAGCCGCTTCAGGAAGCGTCTGACTTCAATGTTTGTGCGGCTGGTCAGACACACCAGCATTGTTCTCATTTGGAGCTGAATCCTCACAAAGCGCACCCCGCGGCGTGTTCGTGACCTCCGGGACGCCGTCGTGTTTCAGTCAGGCGGTAAAATCCGAGGTTTTAGAGGCTTGGATGAAAGCGGGCGGCTCAGCCGGACAGAGCGTCCCTTCCAATGATCCATTCTAGCAGCAGTGTGCCCCTCTGTGTGCAGGGAAGGTGCTCCACAGTCACTGGTATCGATTCGCGGAGCCGTTTGCGAGTCAGTCGGTGGTCGTTCTGGGAGCCAAAGCATCGGGTCTGGATATTTCCTTTGAGCTGGCCAAAGTGGGTGCCCAGGTAACAACTGACATCTGCATGCAAATGTCTTTGTATTATTATTCTCTTTAGTTCCTGCACAAAGTTAAAGAGGAGCCATTAAACATGCAGAGACGAGCTGGGCACCAGGACCACAGGCGACCCTCTGATGGGAGGAAGGTGGAGGTCGATACACAGGCTGTAAAGATCAATGAGCAATAAATAATAATAAAAAACCCATTACATGTTCCCACATTTGTATTAACTGTTTGACAAAGCCTCAGGGATCCTCTGGTTTGACCCGGGCTGGAGGAAGGGGCGCGAGAGCAGAGACGCGTCATGCAGGTTGCACCAACCACAGCCTGGGACGAGCAGCGAGCGCAGAAAGCGTGTGGCGAGCTTTAGACTCGCCGTAAGACTCTTAGACTCTTTCTTCTTCTTTCAGGTGACTCTGAGTCACCGGCGTCCTCGCCTCACGTTCCCTCTGCCTGCTGGGATTCGACAGGCCAGCTCGGTAGAGGCCGTCGAGGACGACGGCAGAATTCGCTTCCAGGTGTCTGACCGCGACTGTAGTAATCCTCCAGTGCAGGAAGTCCAGCTGATACATTTAAATAAAGACGCCCCGTGTGATTCGTTGGTTGTATTTGATGCTGTGGTCGGTTGCAGGACGGCTCAGTGACGGAGGCGGATGTGCTGATGTTCTGCACCGGCTATAACTTCAGGTTTCCGTTTTTGGAAGCAGCCCAGCTGGGTCTGGACATTCAGGACCAGATGATGTCACCCCTGTACCGCTTCATGGTGCCACCCGCCTTCCCCTCACTCTTTTTCATCGGCATCTGCAAGATCATCTGCCCCTTCCCCAACTTCGACTGCCAGGTGAGCAGGAGTGTACCCTCATACCCACTGGTCTCCACCGCAGCGGTCCCAGTGCGGACTTACTGGGGTTTGGATGCCGTTTGTTCGGTTGCTAGCTCGTTTTTCTTCTATCCCTGCAGGTCCAGTTTGCCCTGGCCGTGCTGGAGGGCTCGGTCACTTTACCCTCTCGAGTTCAGATGGAGGATGAGGTCCGGCGGGAGCTGCAGGAGAAGCTGGAGCGGGGAGTCCAGTGTCGCCACCTGATGGTCTTGGACCAGGATCAGTGGGAGTACTGCAACATGCTGGCTCGCTCCGCCGGCTTCCCGCCGCTGCCTCCGGTTGTACGCAGCCTGTACGAGGAGGTGTGGCGACAGCGACAGATTCACCCCAAAACTTACCAGAAGCTCAACTACAGGCTGATCAGCGACTCGCAGTGGGAGCTGATCAATTAATTGGTGAAGAGCGAGTGTGCAGGAAACGCTGAGGAAGCTGAGCGTGCTGTAGTGCCGCCGCCTCGGGCTACGCCTGAAGGCCAGCCCCCCTCTTCCTTCTCCACATTTACTACATTTGCTTCGATGGAGGACTGACGGCTTTCTCTTCCACCCCCAACCATAATTAGGCTTCAGCAAACTGATTATCCAATGAAAACCTTTTAAATAGGTTCATGAACCTCCACACAGTAACGGTGCATTCACACCAGATGACATCACATCCAGAGTCAGTGTCCCAGTGTTTGCAGGTTTTAGATAGAAGGAAATCTGAGGTAAGATTTCAGCTTTGGTCACGCTGGGACGGTCCCAGTGCCACCGACAGGAAACAACGTCAGACGTCTCGTTTGTTGAAGCGTGAGTGAAGCCACAGCAGTGACCTCGAGGTGTGATCAAAGCGCAGACTTGGAGCTCGAAGCGTTTGACCAGAGGGAGCGCGGCGGGATGGCAGGCTCTGTTCCCTCTCAGGAGCAGTCAGGACTCGAGTCAGCGCATCAATCTGATGCTCAGGTCGTCAGTACGAATCTCACAGCATCAAAATGTGTTTCCCACGGCTGGCAGCAGAGTAGTGAACTCTACACAGCGACATTTTCACCAGCTGCACTTTATATCAGGAGATTCTGTTGGGATGATGTGATGAAGCCCGGGGCCTGATTGTTTAAGACCTTGTATGTGAGGAGCAGGATTTTGAATCCTGGATTTAACAGGGAGCCAATGAAGGGAAGCCGATATAGGAGAAACCTGCTCTCTCTTTCCAGTCCCTGTCAGGACTCTGGCTGCAGCATTTTGGAGTAACTGAAGGCTTTTCACAGAGTTTTTAGGACATCCTGATAATAATGAATTACAGTCGTCCAGCCTAGAAGTCATAAATGCATGAACTAGTTTTTCAGCGTCACTCTGAGACAGGATATTTCTAATTTTAGAGATATTGCACAAATGGAAGAAGGCAGTCCTACATATGTGTTTAATATGTGCATTGAAGGACATATCCTGGTCAAACATGACTCCAAGGTTTCTCACAGTGTTACTGGAGGCCAAGGTAATGCCATCCAGAGTAAGAATCTGGTT